>LGRX02025556.1:0-27691 GCA_001247695.2 Cymbomonas tetramitiformis | reverse complement strand
TAAATGTTGTTATACGGCTTGATATTTTTGGAGAAGTTTGGAGAAGGTTTAGACAAACTCAAAAATGTTATTTTTGACATTTAGGGTTTTGGAGTAGTCGTGCGGGGCCATTTTGGGCACTGCAAACCGCAGGAAATCGTGTTTTGCACTTGGCATGCATGCGCGTCACATCAAAATTGTGATACCCCAAGTTTGTTCAAATGCTTGAGCATAAATATGCAAAAAATGTTATCATTATTGCATTGTGAATGCCAAATCCCATACTATATATTTGAATGCAAAAATTACAACAGTGATAACACGCGCTCATGCTCGGCAGCAGGCATCTTGTACACATCCCCTCTTTAAACTAGGCGCACATCGGTTGCACGCACGGCTTCACAAGAGATCAAGCACTTTTTACTTGTGTCTAGTATGTAGTCATCTCTCACATCGGCATCTTCCCATTCAAAGTACCTCCCCGAAACCACAAATTCTCCCGGGGCAAAATATTGCCCATAGTCATCTCGGCGCCCCCTAGGTCCACCCTCCGTCACGGCGGATAACGCCTTCACCAAGTAGTAGGCGTGTGTGCGGTCCGCCGGGTCTCGGTGGACCGCGATGATGCATCCGCGCCGCACCGCTACACTCACATCACTCGCATACTCCTCCACCAACTCCCGCACCCTTGCCGCGTCCGCACCCGTTGCGGGCGTCAATTCCACCTCCTCCACAAATCCACATGCGAGCTCTCCAAACAGTTCTCGGACGTCGGCATGGACGACACACATTCCGCATAGCATGACACGCAATAGCATGCCCTGTCGCGCACCAGCAACTTCCCCTCCACGCCCGATCGCACCGAATGCAGTTGCAAAGTGCGCTCCAAAGATTTGTATGCGATGCGCGCCGTGTGATCAACCGCCGACAAACCTCCCTCCACCTCTTTCGTCGCGTCCTCGGGAACTAGATAAAAAAATCGTTGATTGAATGCGGCCCTCGACTTCGTGTAGCTGGTGTCCGCGCGTGTGCGCAACCTCTCCACACAAAAAGCATAGAGATCGGCCGCACACAAGATCTTCCCATACCATTTGTCACCCTCCGAAATTACCGCCACCGCCGCTGCATGCTTCACGATCGTGTGCCCCCGCTCCGTCCTGCTCCCCTTTAGCATGCGCCGTCTCAAAGAAGTTCCGCTGACAAGGAATCCCCAGCGACCATTCCATTTTGCTGTTTCCCACGTCCGCGAATCCCGCCGCGCACTTGTTCTGCCCCGCACAGCCATCCGCCCATTCGTGAATAAATATTGGCTTCGGAATCCCCCTTTTCTCAAAGTACTCCTTGATGATCACCTCTCGCATGTACTGAATGAATCCTGTGATCATGCTTGCGGTCATCACTGATAAAGTACACATAGTCCTTTATCACAACCGGGTTCTCCGCCGTGGACTCTACCCCATCGACTTCCTTGCACGCGTGCCGCCATAATACACACACCAACACAGTAGTCTGCTTCACCACCCAGTGCAAACTCTGAACTTCCCTCGGGATGTTCAACGAATGGTTCTCGGAGAAGTCGAAACACCACGCCGTATGCCCCAACGGCAAATCCGTGATACACGTCTTAAATTGACGGTGCTGGTGCAAGGCCATGAATGTATGGTAAGCATAGGGACGCAAAAACGGGCAGTCCCCGACGCCATTTAGCCTCCGCCACTTCCACGATTCCGACGCCGCGTCCTCGCACAGATGTCCACTACCCTTCGGTACATAGGGATGTACCCAAGGGCCTTAGGTACATAACGATGTACCTAAGCCGTACATATCAAGTCAAGGCCCAAATCCGACGGTTTGTGCCCCTTGTAGTGACAATTAACCAATAGACACCCTCTTCTATCGATATTACGATCCAACATTCGTATCCGATCCGTACAATATACGCTCTGATGCATTCAAAATCACTCTTTTTGAAGATAACAAAAAAAAAACAGGTCAAAATCAATGTTTTCCCGTCATATTCGGCAAGCTCGTCATTTGTCTCTCTGCGAACGTTCTGCTGGATCCTGGTAGTAGACCTCGATAAACTTTAATTGCTACGTAGTTGAAAAATCCAAAAGAATATTGCCCCTCCGCGCTATTGACCTCGCTTGCGGCATCCCTTTCCAACATGGCCGCTCGTCGCGCAATAGGGCAGCTCCTCCAAGGACGCGAAGTGAAGGCACACGCTGCAGCCTTCGACTCCAAGTGGAGTTCCGCAAGCGTACGGCAGAAATCCGACGTTCCTGAGTTCTCCGACGGTGTCCATACAAGCCTCTAACCCCACCTGATGAATATCGTTCACTCGTACGTGCGAACCCCTAAGGCGAAATATCAATTTTCGTGAATGCGCATGTTGTGGGGTCAGTTATAGGTACCTACAAAGGCGTGTTGAGTGAAGGCGTGCTTGAGTGTTTAAATGCAAACCCCTGAAATCACAACTGCCCTAAGGGGTGTTAAATACCATTGTAACAAATATGTATCGATATTCATCATTTAGCGGTCGTACACATGCATCAAACGCGATGTACCTAAGGGATGTACCTAAGATTTTCGGAGTTTTGAAAATGTACATTTTCTGGAAATTGTCAAGATTGATGACCTGCCTAGACTATCGTATTGAGCTAAATACCATAAACCAAATACTTCAGGGCCAAAAGGGACATGTCAACAATGGCTGAAATGGGCCACACGACCCCGCGTCGAGAATTTGGCTCACCGCGGCATTAAACGTACACGTATAGTTAGGTACATCGCGATGTACCTAAGCGTGGGTAGTGGACACAGAAAGCGTCCATTGCACCGACAGTTTGGCGACTTCCCCGGTTCGTGCCCCAGCAACAGCGTTTGCAGCTTAGATATCAACGCCCCCAATTTCGTCTTCTTCTGCAAAAATTGCAACCTCCTAACCTCTTTCCCTTCGTCGTCGTACGTGCCCGTACTCAGAGTCTCATAGCACGACCACCTCACCTCCTCCGCATATTGCACCTCCTTCTCGCACACTTTAAAGTTCTTCAAACCTCCGCACTGTTTGCAGGTTTGCAACAGGCACTCTATGCGGTGCTTATCCCCTTCACGCGGGCACAACAGACTCTCCGCGAACGTGGAGGTAGACTTCCCCGCCTTCACGATGCCACACACTTGCCCCGTCGGCGCACCCACCGCGCTCTCCCTCTTTTCCTCCGCCGTCCGTGGCACTCGGGGGCAACACTTCTTATCCTTGCACGGGCACTTCTTGTGCACCGCCTCCCGTGCTTCGTCGAACCCTTTAAGCACCATGCGCATGTCCTCGTGATACCTACAACAACAAGAGATGTTGTCCCTTCTTCTCAACCGTACCACATTGTGCGGTTTACAAACTCCCGCCTTCTCAAACGACCTTTGCCCCACCTTCACGCTTGGATATTTCGCCACAAATCTCCGGTACACCACTAGTTGCGAAGCCTCAAGCCAATGCTTGCTAACGTACTCACGGGGCGTCTTAACCCTTAAACCGTTTCCTGGGCCATATATGACCCAAGGGTACCTAAAATTGATTTATGAAGCCGTCTAAAATCCAAAAATGCTTTTGAAAACAGTTTTGAAAAGGTCTCCCTTATGCGCATCAAACTGCGTGCCCAATGTCCTCTCGATGCTCAATTTTGAACAATGCAGTACGATGCGCCTTTGAAATACGTTTCAAGTGGTATGCTCAAAACGCAAATCGGCCTTCGTATGCGGCGGGTATATGGAAAACATTGACTTCAACCAAAACCAAAAATAGTTATGACGGTTTAGGGGTTAAGCTTCCCCGTGTGTGGATCTCTTGCCAACACCACGTCCTTCTTACAAGGACTCACGCGCGTGTTGTCCGGGTGCAACCAAAAGTCGCGGATGAGTGCACAAGTGGCTTCCGCCATGCACCCTGAACGACGCCCACGTCGCTTGGGGCGCGTCACGCCCACGTGCAAGCTCCTTCGTGCACGCTCGGCATTGCCAACCCTCGCACCCGCCAGCATGTTTTTATGCCCCGTGATGCCCGCATATCCTACACGCTTATGCACGCCTAACATTGTTGTCGCTGCGGTTAACACTTGCCCCTCTTGCATGTTCTCGCCAAACACTGCGGCCGCCACTGCAAGCTTGTGCTCCTCGTTCAAGTTAGAATTCCTACTCGACAGCGCCCCAAAGACCGCAACCAGGTTTTCTAGAATGCAGTCCATAGCTTTGGTCTTCGCCATTTCTGTATCACCGAACAACGCTGCGCGACAGCGTTGCAGTACACCTACTGCCACTTCCTTTGGCAGCGTTTCAATGTACCCCCTCACCGCTGAAGCGATGCGGTTTGGGGACCTACTAAAAATCTCGCTCATCTTCCCTATCCAGTGGTTCCTGTTTCCTCGCTTCAGTGGCGTGTATTCCTGTGGTCTGTCAACTTCGTGAAGTGTCTGCGACCGACGCAAACCATCTTCTTGCCCCTCTATCCCTCCTTTGGACACTTCGCGCGAAGTGTCCAGTTCGTCCGGAGAAGAACATTCCTCTTTGTCTGAGCTGTCAGGAATCTGACAATTGCGCAAGGGCGTGGAAGTCGCCTCAGCTCGTGCAGATGCCCAAATATCGCACACCGAATCCAACTTGGTAACCAAGTGTCGAAGCGTCGGCATAGCTTCTTGCGGTAGGGGCCACACTCCAAGAGGTATGGTGCGTGCGGAGTCGCCTACTTCTACTAGAAGAGGTAGCAAGTCCATAAGAATTGGCGGGATATCTGGTCCAGGATTGTAGCTCGCGTCTGAGCCGCACAAAGCTAAAAAGACGCTCATAGCTAGAATGACATGCATGATTCCACATAACTGCCCTAGTAGCCAACGTCGATCATCCCGAACCACGGTGAACTTCACGTGGCCTTCCACGATGTGGACCCCTGCTACAAAAAGGTATGCGCACTCCTCAACAGTCGTTCTCACGCATTTTGTCACAGATCATAATAGTTCATAATAGCTTCGGGCTCTTTACAAATAAAGTACAACCGCACCGTTGAAGCTTGTCGGATTGGGGCGCCGCTTCGTCCCACCCATATCGTTGTCGTTTCTACCACGCTAACCACATATCAAATATACATGAAATATATTCATGCGAGGGCATGAGCTTCCTCGCACTTCCATCACCGGTCACATTCTTGAAGAATACGAACGCGTTTCACTTCGAAATGGCGTGAAGTGCTTCATGATGTGGCGCTTTGGAGTTCACCAAATCTGTCAGCGCTCCACATCATAATTTATATCCGTGACATAATGTTGTGTGCATCGTGATGTGGCGCTTTGGAGTTCGATCAAGTTTTATCGACGGACTCCAAATCTGTCAGCGTTCCACATCATAATTTATATCCGTGACATAATGTTATGTGCATCTTGATGTGGCGCTTTGGAGTTCGATCAAGTTTTATCGACGGACTCCAAATCTGTCAGCGCTCCACATCATAATTTATATCCGTGACATAATGTTGTGTGCATCGTGATGTGGCGCTTTGGAGTTCGATCAAGTTTTATCGACGGACTCCAAATCTGTCAGCGCTCCACATCATAATTTATATCGGTGACATAATGTTATGTGCATCTTGATGTGGCGCTTTGGAGTACGATCAAGTTTTATCGACGGACTCCAAATCTGTCAGCGCTCCACATCATAATTTATATCGGTGACATAATGTTGTGTGCATCGTGATGTGGCGCTTTGGAGTTCGATCAAGTTTTATCGACGGACTCCAAATCTGTCAGCGCTCCACATCATAATTTATATCGGTGACATAATGTTGTGTGCATCGTGATGTGGCGCTTTGGAGTTCGATCAAGTTTTATCGACGGACTCCAAATCTGTTAGGGTTCCACAGCCAAATATTTTTGCGTGGGATATTTGTATGTGCATCGTGATGTGGCGCTTTGGAGTTCTGGACGGACTTGAAGGCCCAAGACTCCGCCGTTACTTAATTGACTTATGCTCCTGAAACCTAAGAGTAAGTAGCACGTTAACACCTTGCCCCAGAAACATGGGGGCGAACCGTGGAGCAAAGGCTGTTGTGAAAGCTCTTGTGAAGAAGAAAGAAGAGAATGTAGTGAAATGTGTGGTCCGCGATTGTGCGGTCCCGAAAACTATTGTACCGAAGATCCAATGCAAGACGTGCCAGGGCTACTTTCATTTCGCGTGTTCTAGCAATGAGGAGGTTGGAGTAATATGCAAGCAGTGTGGTCCTCGGCCGGGGAAGTGCGTTTATTGCAAGAAAAGCGCGACCATTATGACTTGTAGTGTTTGTGGAGGTGGTTTCCATCCTTCATGTCAGCGAAAATTCGGGACTGCCGATTGTGGTTTGCTCACAAATCAAAAGAACTGTGGGCGCAAGGAGTGCGAGCAGCAATCAGAGTGTACTGCTAGTGAAGTGGCGGAAGATGCCACCGAGGCCACCGTTAAAACGCTGGCCTCAATTGACGCTCCCCGCGCGTTGCGGGGCTTGGCCAAGGAAGCGCAGAGTTCTCGAAGAAAGTCCTTGGACTGGCCTACTAGCGTGCTGAAGACCGGCGACGCTGGTGAGCACATTTTTCAAAGTGGTCCAATAATTGACCTTGTAATGAGTTTTTAGTTCTATTTATGTTTCTCGTCCTACTTGTGTAAACGTGCTTGGTTTTGGTGTTGTATGAATTAGGTGGGCTCGCTCCGCCCTCACCCCCACCGCCAGCACCGGAAGAGTGCTGCTTCATATGCGAGAAGGATGATGGACGCGGAGTCCACAGGTGCTCGCACTGCAATGCGAGCTACCACAACGTGTGCCTTGTAGCCAAAGGCATTGAAGAGGTGAGCAACTGTGGTAGGCCGGAGTGCATGGCGAAGCGCACGGTCTACCCAACCTCCCAAGCGGAGAAAGACGCTCTGAACCTCGCAAAACAAAGTGCCCTGCTGCTGGAAGGCGCGCTCGAGGAGAGTTTGCCGTTGCTTGCGGTGCCGTCGGCGTCGGATCCCCCGCCCCTTGTTGAAGCGGCCACACCCGAGGGCGTTCGGGGGGGTGTAGAGGGGCCGTCGGGAGGGGCGGAGCAACCCGCGCATGCTCCCGCCCCCACCAGCACGGAGGTGCCCGCACCCGACACGGCAGGGCTGGTAGTGAACGCGCCGTCGGGAGGGACGGCTCAACCCGCGGATGCTCCCGCCCCCACGAGCACGGAGGTGCCCGCACCCAAGACCGCGGGGGTGGTACCGGACGCGCCGTCGGGATCGGCGGAGGAACCCGCGGACACTCCGGCACCTGCCTTGTCCATGCTCTCGGAGTTCTCGGCATCGGCTCCCCCACCCCTTGAAGCGGCCACACTCAAGGTCGTTGAGGGGGGTGGAGAGGAGCCGTCGGGAGGGACGGCTCAACCCGCGGATGCTCCCGCCCCCACGAGCACGGAGGTGCCCGCACCCAAGACCGCGGGGGTGGTACCGGACGCGCCGTCGGGATCGGCGGAGGAACCCGCGGGGGGTGTAGAGGAGCCGTCGGGAGCGGCGGCTCAACCCGCGGATGCTCCCGCCCCCACGAGCACGGAGGTGCCCGCACCCGAGACCGCGGGGGTGGTACCGGACGCGCCGTTGGGATCGGCGGAGCAACCCACGAACACTCCCGCACAGGCATTGCCCGTAGGTGGCCATCAGCGGAAGCCTCTGTGGGAGGACCTGGATCTGCCGCAACGTCTTCACTCGTACAACAAGTACATTAACTTTAGGCCGCGGTATGTGTATGGCGACGGCTTTGGTGGGAAGGAGGGATACGCCGAGAAATCGAACGGGAAATTCTCGTACGGCGGAGTGGTGTTTCACCAGGGTCACTCGGGGGGTATGTGGTAGGCTCAATCCTGCACATAAAGAATAAAGGGTGGTTTGTCCATTGCGGGGGGCCAATCGATGGGCCGAACGCCGACCCGGAGATGTTTCACACCTTCCGCATGAACAAGCTGAACGTGGGCGTAACGGACAAAGCCCGAGGGGAGGCTTACTTCCGTGACAACGAGAAGATCGACAAAGTGTTCCAGGTCCTCAGGAAGTTTGTGCCACAACAGATTGCGGTGGAAAAAGCGAAGGGCTTGCAGGAGGGCGTGTCGGTGACGGCCCCGTTGAGGCAGGTGAATACTGCGGACCGGGTGGAGTTAGGACCCAGCGTTACCCGTGACGACTACCTCTTCGTGGACAAGGACGCGGCATCGGTTGCCCCTAGCCGTGGGGGCGCGGGTTCCGAGGGGGATACGGTCACAGAGGATGCACCGCCTGAGACAATTGCGTCTAAAGGGGCCTCAGGAAGGAAGCGCATGAGGTCGGATTTGGCTGACGGCCACACCTTGCAGAAGCGGGTTGCCGCGCCTGCGCACCTGGCCGTTCCACACCGAAGGGGGAGCCAAGCACCGAGCGACGTGTCGGGTAGGGCACTTGATGCTGGCACGGGGAAAGGCACGGGGAAAGCTGGAGGTGGTCGTTCTCGAGGCCGGAGGTCAAGTGTCGGCAGTGGGTGCTGGCGGTCCCACTGGCGGCGCAGGTGGAGGTAGAGGAAGGAAGAAGTGGACCTTTGCAGGTGGGCGTGACGAGTGAACAGTTGGAGGAGCTGTTGAGGAAGCAGGGAGAGGAGTTTGGTCGGAGCTTGGAAGCGTTGGAGCAGAGACAGCAGAGCGCACTGGACCGGCGCTTAGAGCTGGAGCGCGCTAGTTTGGAGACGCTCGTGCCGCAAGTGCCGGCCTCCGAGGAACCGCGACCGGCACCTGTGGCGTCGGCGACGCCCACGGCGGAGCAAGGGACGGAGGGTGAGATCTCAGGTCTGGAAGCAGTTCGTCAGGGCGTCCCGCAGGCCCAGCAGCAGGAGGAACTCCTCCTGGCCCAGCAACTGCAGCAACTCCCACAGTCACAGTCTCAGGTTCATCAGGTGCTGCAGCCCCAGCAGTTTCAGCAGGTGCTGCCGCCTCAGCAGCTTCAACAGCCGCAGCAGCCCTTGCAGCTGCAGCAACTCCCGCAGCCCCCGTCTCAGCTTCAACAGGTGCTGCCGCCTCAGCAGCTTCAACAGCCGCAGCAGCCCCTGCAGCTGCAGCAACTCCCGCAGCCCCAGTCTCACCTTCAACAGGTGCTGCCGCCCCAGCAGCTTCAACAGCCGCAGCAGCCCCTGCAGCTGCAGCAACTCCCGCAGCCCCAGTCTCAGCTTCAACAGGTGCAGCTACCCCAGCAGCTTCAACCGATGCAGCATTTCCAGCAGCTTCAACCGGTGCTGCAGCCCCAGCAGCTTCAACCGGTGCAGCAGCCTCAGCAGCTTCAACAGCTGCAACAACTCCAGCAATCAGCAATCCAACTCCAGCAGCAGCTCTCGCAGCTTCAGCAATCCTACCAGCTGCAACCACAATTGCTCGCGCAACCCCAGCTATTCGCGCAACCCCAGCTATTCGCGCAACCACCGCAACTCCTCGCGCAACCCCAGCTGCTCGCGCAACCGCAGTTGCTCGCCCAACCACAGCAGCTCGCCCAACCAGCACAGCCGCTTTTCACCCTGACCGCGGATCAATTGCAGGACCTTGCTCGTGGGGCTTCACGCTCACGTGTTTCCTTGGAAGAGCTGTTCGACAGGCGCTAGCTTAGAAATCGTTTGCCTAACTAAAAGTGCTATTTGAGCTGTCCTGAGAGCCGCATCTTGGTGCTTCGTGCTACAGTAAGCTGCAATTTTTGCATAACTCTAATAATCTGACACTACGGTAATCATGTCACTTGCAAGTATTCATACATTAGATTGTGTATGAACATTGGAATATAAGCATGGAAATGCACTTGCATATTGAATTGCTCTTTATTTTCAAAACATCGGCCGTGTGCATGACACGGCAACCATCCTGATATTTGCAGTGAACAAATTGGTCCCGCGCGGCTCCTGCAAAACCCAAAATATCAAAATATTGCATTATTTTGTTTCTACGAACCTTCTCCGATGTTCTCCAAAAATATTAAATCATACAATATAATTTCCCGCTTGTTATTGGCCTTGTAGCGACACATTCATATGCCGCGCATGCATGCCAAGTGCAAAATTCGATTTCCTGCTGTTTGCAGTGACCAAAATGGCCCCGCACGACTACTCCAAAACCCTAAACGTCAAAATTTCATATTTTGAGTTTGTCCAAACCTTCTCCAAACTTCTCCAAAAATATCAAACCGTGTAATATCATCATTTCCCGAAATTGTGCACTTTATAGCGGACCCCGCACACGCCGAACCCCCTCTCACAACTAATATTTCACCCACACCACCCCGCCAGCAACCCTAAAACCCTAAAATATTGGACATGCAACCTTTTACTGCCTTCTACTATCATGTTGCACCTTCCCAAACCTTGTAATGGCCTTTTATAAACTTATTAATGTGTCGCGCAAGCATTCCATGTGCACAACTTGATTCCCTGGTATTTGCAGTAAACGAAATGGCCCCGCACGGCTACTCCAAAACCCGAAATGTCAAAATTTTACATTTTTGAGTTTGTCCAAACCTTCTCCAAACTTCTCCAACCTTCTAACACTTCTAAATGTCATTTTTCGAAAATTCGTCAAATTATGCATAAACGTACCACCCACGCGTGCCACATGCCGTAAAGGGAACTTTAAGTTTTTCAACATCGGTGCTGAATTTCTTGATATGTCTTTTTGAATCTCCGACGGTATACTTATTGATTTCATCAAGTCTACTTTGTTCTTTGGCAGGCTTTTTACCTATCTTGGTCCATTGTCGCCTGGTGACTTTCTCAACCTTCTCTTTTGATTTCCGATACTTCTTCTTATAATCACGTATAGCTTTGGCTCTATCATCACCGGTTAGGTTTCTACTTTGTAAATTTTCCCAATCGTCGGCTGTAAGCTTATGGCGAGCCTCCGGATTTTGTTTTCTTGATTTGGGGGGCATCTTCCTATACTATACAAATTATATTTTTGTGACGTCGCTGCGTTTCTTCTTTCTCATCTGCTTCTTCATTCTTTCTCTTTTCTCAATATCATTTATTGCTTTCCGATAAGTTGAAACACCGGTGAACTCTTGGGTAGGCCTTTGAAACACAGAGTCACCCGTTATTGTACCAGTGCTCGTTTTGTCTAACGGTGCTACCATGATAGGAGCTATCCTACGTGGGGTCTTCGGTGGAAGAGCGGGGTCTTTGATGGGCTGTTGATAGACTGGCTCTCCGGTGGGAGTTCCATGGTCTAGAGCGGTTCCACTTCTTGCCTTTGTCTTTTGTATAATGGGTTTCCCACGTAAGCTTTTGAGTTTCTCTCCCTGTGTAATCTTACCGGACTTCTTTTTTATTCCGTGTTCTTGTCTATACTCAGCGGCACACGCTTTTAATTTTGCTATCCAGGTTTCTTTGGTCATGTATACATTAGGAATCAAAAAAGCGTGTGAAATTGTTACGTTTTGACATTATCTATATATAATTTGAAATCGTAACTAATACACGCGATTTCGATTTCTCCGAGAAATTGTAAGTCAGATTAAGAAATTTATTTTCTTATGATATCTTATAGTGACCCAATGCCAGTCAAAGGAGAAAAGATTACCGATAGTGCAACGTTGGAACGTCTCGCTAAAATGAGAGAGAAAGCATTAGAGACACGCAGATTGAAAGCCAAACAAAAGCAAGACGTCAAAATGGCGGAACAACTTAAGGAAAGAGAGAAAGTTGCTGAAGCACAAGAAACGATTAAGAAATCTGCTACAACCAAACGTGCTCCTGAACCGGAACCTCAACCAAAATCGGAACCTGAAGTCGAGCAGGTTGTTGTCAAGAAACCGAAAACACTTAAGAAAAAACCCAAGAAACAGGTGGTCATAGTTGAAAGTGATAGTTCTGAATCTGAAGAAGAAGAAGAAGAAGAACCTCAGTTGATTGTCAGGAAGTCTACCAGACGTAAGCAAAGTCGAGCACCGTCTCAATCACCGCCTCGTAAGAAAGACGCTGAAATGGACCCGGGGTATGAAAAAGCTTACTCAAGTCCATTTCTATCGTTATAATATATGCAGTTCCAACGACTGAAAGATAAATCATATGATATTCAAGTGCCAAAGAATTCAGCGTTTCCAATTGACACACCCGATGACTTTATTCAATTGCACGGGGTTATCTTGGCCTGTGCGAAGCGTGGCACGGGAAAATCATGTAGTCTTACACATCTATTAAGATTGGATGAAACAAAACAATGCTTTAGACAGACTTATCTTAGTGTCACCAACATATCACAACAATATGCATTATTACAATGACCTCCCTCTTGATGCCGAAACTGATGTGTTAGAGCCCACCGTTGATGTTCCGCAACAAATTGAAGGCATCCTTGATACCGAAGCCCAAGAGTATGATGAATACCAAGAGAAGATGGAACGGTACAAAAGCTTATGAAGATGTTAAACAACCACAACATCAGTGTGTATGAGATTCCGGGTGAATTGCTATTGGAATTTGGAGATGAAAATGGTAATATACTCCCGCCTAAGCACAAATATGGTGGTAAGAAACCGGTGGTCGCGGCCTTCTTTGATGACACACAAGACACCGACATGATGAGACCATCGAGTAAGCTCAGCAACATGGTTATCAAACATAGACATCTCGGAAAACTTAAGGACGGTGCTCTTGGAGTGACATTGCTGTTTGCAACTCAGAATTACACCAGTTCTAGCGGTGGCCTCTTAAAATCAATAAGAGGTAATCTCACACATATGCTAGTTTTTAGAAATAAGAATCAAAAAGAGATTGACAAGATTGGGGAAGAGGTTGGCGGGGAAATACCAATCGAAGAGTTTCAAAACGTATACAATCAAGCGATACAAGGGCCTCATGACTTCCTTTTCATCGACCTTCATCGGAAACCAAATCATCCATCAATGTTTAGAAGAAATTTCAATCAATGGATTCGTCCCGGTCAAGCTGATTTAACGACCCAACAGCAACAGTTTTAGAATGCTGCCATTAGTCTCTGCCACGCAAATGGCACAACTAATTTATATATGCACCCTTCTTGACATTCTTCGTAAGTTTGACGTTACCGTATCTATGAGCCCAACACATAGTTGACCACTTGCAGGTTACTTCGCTGGCCATCTTTCTTGATAGCTATTATACATCGTTAACACGCTGTCCTATTCATTATCATAATGGATTAAAAACGTGTGAAATTGTTACGATTTCAGATTTCATATAGATATCGTCAAAAAGTAACAATTTCACACGTTTTTGTGAGCATATGATATAACATGAGAGTCTTAGAATTGTTTTCCGGTACGAAATCAGTCGGTAAAGCTCTCAAGGAAAAATATCAAAATTGCGAAATTGTGTCATTGGACGTCAGTCCAAAATTCAATCCTACACACGTGTGTGATATACTTCAATGGAAATATGATGCCTACCCTGCCAAATATTTTGATATCATATGGGCATCTCCTCCTTGTACCGAGTATAGCAAAGCAAAGAGCAAGGGTGTTCGGAATTTAGAATTGGCGGACACCATAGTCAAACATGCATTAACAATAATTGATTACTTTCAGCCTAATTATTGGTTTATTGAAAACCCGGTCGGGCTTCAAAACACCGACAATTCATGCAAGAGATGAATAGATACATGCATACATGTTGCTATTGTAAGTATGGATGTATGTATAAAAAAGCGACAAATATATGGAGCAATAAGACTGATTTACATTTAAAAATGTGTACAAAGGAAAGCCCTTGCAAAGTAAGACAAATCTATGGCAAACACATGATAAGTGCTCAAAGGTCACAATCATCATGTGCATCCCATTATGGAGATACATCAAAGACGCTTCAAGTGTTGTATTCTATACCTCATGATTTAGAATCGCCAAACAATTGTTGGTCTCTGGGTTACGGAGTAAGCGGACCCTGTTGGCATGCCCCCCAGTGGCTCCTGGTCGATGGATGGGACCTGTTGGTCCATGGTTATGGCATGAATGCAGTCACACCACACAACATGGACACCCCATGTCAAAAAAAAAGAAAACATGCGGGCACCTAAGTGCTCCCCACAAAATTCAAGGGAAAACACAGAAGGTGTACTTCACCACCTTCTGCCTCTCCTCGCAGCACGACAGACGAATCTACCGAGCTCTCCAAGAGGCAGTGCCCGCCAGAATGGCACCACAGGGATAACCGCCTCCCAAAACCCACTTCCACCCGGCGGCCGTCCCCGTTCACAGCGATCCGCCAGTACTTCATATCAAGGTCAAAGAACACAAGTCCCCCGGCATGTGTAATAACCATGAGCACTGTACACGGAGAGGGAGCTAGCGTCAGACGAATCCAAGACACTCCCAAAAAGCGAGCCGTAGACGAATCCTCGACGCACTCAAAGAGGCAGTACCCGTCAGAAGGGTACCACAGGGACAGCCACATCCCATCATCCAAATCATTCCAGTGGCCGTCCCCGTTCACAACGAGATGCCAGTACCCCATAAAGTGGGTGTCGATCACCAGTCCCCCGGCAGGTGAAAAAGCCCCAAGGCACTGGACATAAATAGAGCCAGCCGCAGACGAATCCCCGACGCCCTCAAAGAGGCAGTACCCGCCAGAAGGGTACCACAGGGACAGCCACATCCCATCATCCAAATCATTCCAGTGGCCGTCCCCGTTCACAACGATCCGCCAGCACCCCATAAAGTGGTTGTCAACCACCAGTCCCCCGGCAGGTGAAAAAGCCCCAAGGCACTGGACATAAATAGAGCCAGCCGCAGACGAATCCCCGACGCCCTCAAAGAGGCAGTACCCGTCAGAAGGGTACCACAGGGACAACCACATCCCATCATCCAAAGCACCCAAGTGGCCGTCCCCGTTAACAGCGAGATGCCACAACCCTATGGCGAGACGTATTCCCGGTCAGCTATGATGGCCCGAACTCCCACCCATTCGGACCTGGCACAATGACACCGTCACGTAAGTCCCCCAGCTTACGCCTGACGCGCGAGATCCAGCAACCCGGACCTCGTCTATCATACAGACCGGGCCTCTCCACCATAAAGCGCCGCAAAAAGCCCCACAAACGCCTGCTGTGGTAACCCTTTTGTGTCATCCTGTGGAAAACAAGAGCTATGTTGTAAACAAAGTCTTGCCAAAGGACACATCTCTCAGCGAACCGATGCAGTTGGCTCGTGACAATCCCATACTTAGCTTTGTCGGCCAAGTACGAGTCATGTGCAGGGTACCTAATGACCTGGATGTCAGCATATTGTGCATCCAGTCGTTTGTCATATATGGCAGTCATAAGGCCTCTGCGCCTATTTTGCTTGATGAGTATGTCCATGTAAGGGACACGCACACCCGCATGTGCCAAAGATAGACTCAAAATGTGTTTGGGATAGATCCCTGCAGTGCCGGATTCGTTCAGATATAGATAGTCTTCCATATCTGGATATGTATATATATATATATATATATGACGGTCTTCATCCTCTATACGACCATATACGAAACAATAATATGGTTCCTCACCGTTCGAAAATGTTGGATTACATCGTTTGATTTTGGCATCCATCCAAGCGTCGACATATCAAAGAACTTGGGACAAGTCAGATTTACCACGTTCTCGTCATTTTCGAAGCTTGTCTACGAAATCTGAGGGGGGCCTCGCTCCTGGTCGAAAGGTCAAGCTCGTGCCTTAAGGGGTCTGCTATACAAATGCGTTTTTCTTTACTGTCGCAACACCCTCTCGAAACAAACGAACACGTCGTTCTAGTCCTCGGCAGGGTTCAAAACCCTAAATTCGAGACCTTCCCTCTTGGCTCGGGAGCCCCGAGTGCCAACGCGCCAGAACAAAATAGACGCCGCAAGCAGCAATACCGCTGTGCTCGTTGCTAGAATCAAGGCGATATTATTGGAGCAGTTAACTTGATCCACATTCTGAACGCATTCCGCGCGACGATGCCCTGGCGCCGTGGCGGCGAGCACGGCAATTGCTTTGACAACTTCGTATCCACAATTCTTGTTGAGATCGATTTCGAAGAGCTCACCCCCGGAGTGGGAAGAGTGCAGGTGACGGTACAGTTGCCCCGCAGAGTCGTACACGAGGAGGTCATCGTGCTCTGCATGAAAGCGGTTCCATACTCCAGCATCGTCTGTATCTTGAAGTATAGAAACACTCGTCATGTTTGCCATGCGTCCTTGCCAATCCTCTTCTTGCCACACTGCGGAGTCGCACGTTTTGTTCATCTTCATTCGCATCATCTTACAGGACATGGGCTCTCCCGCGTTCAGCGCTATCGCCCTCACCTTCAGCCCCTGAGCGCCCAAATCCTCCTGCAGGCGCTGCAGCCCGGTGGCCTGCAAAATGCAATTTGGTCAATCTGCATAGTACAACCCGATTATGGTAACGTTAGCCCCTTCAGAGAGGGCTCCCAGCGTGGCCGTCTCATCGGGCGCGTGACCGCGTCGGTAGTTCTTCAGGGGAACGGATGCGGCAGGCATGTCCGAGCATGGCAGCAGAGTAGCGAGACCCGCATGCAGTGAAAGAAACAGCACGTGGAGATGCAAGGACCGCTTGATGCCGTGGTACATACTTCCCTTGAGGAAGGCACGTCTTCCACGTGCAATCTGATGCGTGTCGTTACTGTGTCACAGTATTATTATAGGGGAAATTGTGAGATAGCCCGGTGGCAACAATTTTTATTCCTATTTAGCCCGGTGGCTTTAATTTATATGTGAGATGGCCCGGTGGCATAAATTTTTATTCCTATTTGGCCCGGTGGCAATGAATTTTATTCCAAAATAGCCCGTGGCTTCAATTTAATTTTGAGATGGGACAGGGTAGGGGCGCTGCGCTGGGAAAAGATGACACCAGTCATCTCATGTCACATGCTCCGTCATATCGCATGAAATTGGCAGTTATCTGACGGTGATGATACACCGACGTAGGAGGGGAGGCATCAACGGCAGATAACTCCGGTTATCTGATTTAGTGGGAGCGGTTGCTGAGTGGTATTTACGGAAGGACAACGAAGTTGTCGGCTCCATGATGTGAGATGAGACTTTCAGCTTCCCCATAAGGTGGGGGGCAGTCACACTCTCTCTGATCACCCCTTGACCCGAGGTGCCACGTCAGCTTGCTTCCGCCAGTTCGTTCCGCGATACTAAAACCCCAAAGTTATTTTATTTTATTATCTCATCTTAGTCTGTAGTGAATTGCGGTGTCACTCCCTGCTAGTGCTTCCGCCAGTCTAATATGTAATATATATTATAGCCTTTTCTGTCAGGTTATCGGTCCACCATCTTTGGTGTGGCATCCTTTTCTCGGCTACTTTGATCACGCACGTAACCCGCACGTAACCCGCACGTAACAGCACGTAACCCGCACGTAATGCCGGAAATGACACTCTGACTAGTTCGTATAGTCAGGTGTCATATCCAGTGTGTCACCCTCGGTGTCCTTGCCTGTGACCTAGACTCGGTATATATGTCTTTTGTATACGAGTCTCTTGATCCGTTTGTTCCGTCGGCTCTCGGGTCCCCACTGTCTGTTGAGCTGTTTCCAGCAGGTTATGGGACTCACTTCACGCTTGCGTGATTTGTTTCTAGCGTAGTATTTTATTTATTTTTGTCTATATCTTTCGTTTGAGTGTTCTCACGCCTTGTGAGACACTCTAGATCAGAATTACGCTAGAGCTTGGAACGCTCTTTGGCAGTGGGTTGTTACGACGAGGTGGTGCTCTACGATTTTTCTTGAGTTGATTCCTTATTTGATTTCCCTTGTTTCTTATGGATTATCCTCAGATTTCTTCGAGCGATGAGCTTAAAGCTCTTCTAGCTTCCATTGATGGCAAGTTGGCAAACCTGGACTCTCTGAACCGCTCGCGCACTGTGGCGCTCGTTTCTTCTATGTCTCGCGCTCTTTCGCATTTTCGGAGCTCAGGATTTTTGGCAGATTCACCGGCAGTTTCTCCACCGATTGTTTTGCAGATTGTTGTTTCTGACAGTGGCACTTTGATAGGTGGTGCTCAGGGCGCTGAGCCTGAGACCGCCGTAGATTCCAGAATTCCCGATGTTTCTTTCTGTGAGAAGGGTGTTGGAGACAGCGTGGTTCTTTTGAGTTCGAGATCTGTTTCTTGCCAGGTTACTACCACTAGACCCTCGCCTAGTACCCCTAGAGCGAGTAGCGCGCACGCACAGGCCCCTCCTGTGCGTCGCGAAGTTCATTATATTCATGCGCCCCCTACAGTGTCGCCTCCCTATATGGGCTCTGGGGCGGTACGCACTTTTGAGGAGTTTGATGCTAGTGAGGAGGAAGATGAATCGGAGTACCCTGTTGGGTATTTCGATGATTCTGAAGACAGTTTGGAGGAAGAAGAGAGGGATTATGGCCACTTGGCCCCTCCGTTATTTTCAGATTCTCGATTGGAACAGGAGTCTTCGCTGGACACAGGTTTCCAGCGAGATTACTATGGCGGAGTTTTTGAGCCCCCGCTCGGGGAGGAATTTTTACCGCAGAATGATTTCATTGTTAACGATAGTTCTTTTGTGGAGCCCCTCTCAGAGCCCACAGTAGAAGGTTACGAAAACGAATATTTTCCGGAAGAGGCTTACGCTGAAGGAGAGGAGCGCGCAGATGATGGTTACACCCCTGAAGAATGGGCAGCCTGGGACGCAGGAGCCTACGATGCTCACGAGTATGGTGGTGCGCGAGAGGAGTATGTTAGGCACTATGACGAGTACGGTGACGAGGAGTACTACTCCGATGATTATTGATTTCTTTATATTGACCGGCGGGGCGTTACTTGAGAGCCAGCCACTTGCTGTGGTTGGGATTGGATTTTATTTTGGCATCTTACTTTTCTGCCCTAGCCACTTGCGAGCAGCGTGTATTTTCCAGCACATTATGGGCGGATTCCCTTTTCACAGTGCGACAGCAGAGACGCTATATCGACCGGCAGGGTTTTCTTGGTTTTGGTTGCCTAATTCAACATGCAGACCGGCGGTTTCTTTCGAGCGTACCCAACCACTTGCAGGCAAAGAGAATGTAGGAATCGGAGATGTATTATTTTTACTCGTAGCTCACGGCTCACTCACATCCTAGCATGTACTTTGTGCCTTAGCACGCACGACGCATCTTGTGATCTTGACTAGCAACTAGAGTCGACATCTCACTTACATTTATCGTAAACTCTAGTAGCTAGGGTGGTGTAGTCACAAGGCATGCATTGCATGCTGGAAATGACACTCTGACTAGTTCGTACAGGCAGGTGTCATATCCAGTGTGTCACCCTCGGTGTCCTTGCCTGTGACCTAGACTCGGTATATATGTCTTTTGTATACGAGTCTCTTGATCCGTTTGTTCCGTCGGCTCTCGGGTCCCCACTGTCTGTTGAGCTGTTTCCAGCACGTAACCCGCACGTAACCGCACGTAACCGCACGTACTCAGCACGTAATCCGCACGTACCTTTCGTCTTAGCACGACCTTATTTTTCGTCTTTCTTTTATATTGCGCGTACCTACAAGCTCATCAACTTTGACAACTTCGCTTTGGACTCTGGCCAGCAGCGCCTTCGCTGCGGGAAAATCCGCTTTTCGCACGACTATTTTGACCTCGCCACCGTTTTCCTCGTCAAATTCTACCCAGGATTGACGTTTTCATCGGTTGGTTTGGTTAATTTTACCGAATTTTACGTTTTCCACCCATACCCAAACTCCTTGGGTTACAGATTTCTGCAGCTCACGGGTCATGGCTTCGGCGCGTCAGAGTGCGCGCATGGCCGCAGTTCAAACGGCGCTTGAACTACTTCAACAACGACAATTTACCACTGGCTACGGTCTGGTGGTGCTTGGTGGTGCTTATGCACCAAGCACGAACATCAACACCGGCGTTTCCAACGACATCGACAACGAGAACTTTGACTTGGCCGTTCTCACCACTCCTCGCATTTTGCGACCTCGGCCATCTTGCCCTCCCTGCGCCGTGACATTTTCTCTGGTGGTGCTAGGCTACTTTCTAGAGTGGCCTCGCACAGGGGTGGGATGACGTATCCCATTTTGACTGGTGTTGGACCTTAGCATCATCGAGGACGCCGCCGCCAGTCAGTTAAGCCTGCTTGCTTAGTAATTTTGGCAGCCTACCCCGTGGGAGTAGTGATCCCCACGGCACATGCATGGGCGTATGCCCCTAGCCCATCTGGTTGCCACCTTTCATGGGATCACGGCCTCTCGCCAATGACGCAATCGACCCGCCACCAAACGCATCACGGCCTGGTGGTGTGCAACACTAAGTTAAACAGACACTTGCAATGAACGGCTCTAGCTATGTAGTGCAGTAGTTTCGAACTGCAAGAGGTCCCATTGGGCCTGTAACTGCTGCCGATTTTTGCCTAGGGTTTAGGTTTGGGATGCAGGCTTGCCTGCCTTGTTGTGGCACCTCACGCCTTCGGGGTGAGGTGGTGTGATGTGAGATGAGACTTTCAGCCCCCCCCATAAGGTGGGGGGCAGTCACACTCTCTCTGATCACCCCTTGACCCGAGGTGCCACGTCAGCTTGCTTCCGCCAGTTCGTTCCGCGATAATAAAACCCCAAAGTTATTTTATTATCTCATCTTAGTCTGCAGTGAATTGCGGTGTCACTCCCTGCTAGTGCTTTCGCCAGTCTAATATATAATATATTAGCCTTTTCTGTCACTCCACTCTTTCGGACTCAGAAGTTGTAGCACTGAGTTTTTCGGTGCATTCTCTTTTATTTACAGCGTCGTATCTCATTTCAGTTCTTTCGTTATTATATATTTATTTGCGCCATGGACTCCTTGTCGGACGCGGAGGAACTCAGCGCGCGTATCGAGGCACTCAGGGCCTCGGAGGCTCTCCAGAGCTTCCTAGAGAAACTCGCGGCTGAAGGAGCAGTGACTTTCACTCAAGAAGAGACTACACTCGCCTCTCAGCCCTCGCCGCCGAGCAAGACCGTCGTGCTGTACGGGCTGCTCACTCACTCCACCTTCAGCAAGCTGCGACGGGAGGCAACCAGTCCGAAGCTCTCCACGCGAAATTAGATGAGCTCTTGGCCGCCAATGGCCCCGCACGTAGGAAGCTGCCGGGTTCCAGCTGCGATTTCAACGGACAAGTCCGGCAACGATTCCAATGCTGCGAAGCGCACGTGGGACTTCGCGAACAAGGCGGATGAGCTCTTTTTCAGGTCTAAGGCTGCGATGGCCAAGGCTGCGAAGTCCATGCCGGAATCTATTGCTGAGGAGTACAAAGAGAACCTTAAGAAGGCGGAGGAGGCTCTCGACGAAGGTATGCAGCTTTGCGAAGACAAAGCTCAACTCGCACATATTGCTTTTAAGGATGGGTGGAACGTCGCGACGAAATTCGCGGATGAACCTGTAACTAACTCTGATGAGGCTGAGAAGCGCTACAAAAAAGCGAAGAAGGAGGCCTCAGCTGAGGCTGCAGCGAACGCGGAGTCTCGCAAGGCTAGGAACGGCTGGAAAGCCCGTAGCGGGTGGAGGCCCCAACAACAATTTCAGCAGCGATTCCCTCAGTTTCCTAGGAATGATGGCGCCCCCAAAGGCGGTAAAGGAAAAGGGGGCAAAGGAATGCCTCCCGGATGTTTCAGCTGTGGACGCTCTGGTCACGTCCAGGCTATGTGCCCCTTTGGGGCGACTGGCAACTAGATTACTCTTCTAGTAAATTAATGTTGGTATTCTTTTATAGAAGTTATCGTGTATTTGTTGATCTCTTTTGTCTTCTTGCTTGTGATTTCTTGCTTGTGCATATTCGCGATGTGGCTAGGGTTACGGTTCGAATCGTTAGGGTTACGGTTTGGATTAGCTCGTTTGAGCGTTGGCTTTGTCCAACTCCGCGGTGGCGAGGAGCGTCGTGCGTTGTGCGTTTAGCACGAAGAGTAGTATTTCCATGCCAACCTAACTTCGGATGAAACTCAAACAGAATGAACACATCTTGTTTGTATGCATAACCTATTCGTCAAGTGTGGTTGGATTTTACACCAAGCTAGCTTGGCATACGCCAAATTAGACTTCCACACTGCATGCGGGCGAACTTGCACCGCATACTCAAAAACGGAATCAGTCCTTGCCGTTCCTTGAGTGCCCAAAACTATTCACACCAACTCGCACGACTTAATATGCGTGCACACTAGCGATGTGATTGAGATTTAACCCAAGCTAGGTTAGCAAAGGCTAACCTAGACTTCCACATCTTAAGAGGGGGCGGCATCCCGCCTACCCAAGGCCCACTTGCGACACAAGCTGCGCACATGCAGATTCTAGCAAGTTCACACATAAAAATAAACGAATTGAAAAATAAAACAAGAAAAACACACTATTCGATGAAAATGATATTCTCATGTGAAAATGATATTGCCTCATTTACCTCATGATAGGCTTAAAAAGCCGCATTTTAATAGTCAAGAACATGCAAGTGCAGGTTGTGCATTAGATTTAATGGTTTTTATGGTACAAAATTGAGGTCAAATGCACTTTTTCGAAATCTAGGAGGAGTGAAAACACACAGAACTTTTGACTCAGAATCTATATACACGTTATACACATATTATTTACATGTTTTTTTTTCGTCTTGCTTTACGCGTCCACTTCAGGTGCTACCGCTACCGCTACGCAATTATCAAAAGCTTCGTCTTCATCGGAATCATCCGATTCATTCAAGTCACCTAGGTCCTTGCGCGTGCGTTTGGATTGTTGTGCAAGCAAAGCGACGACTATCTGCGCGTATTGCTCGTTCGGTATACTCCGTTCGGGGTCATTCGCATCCACATTCCATGCCAGCACTATTTCATTCTTATCGAAAGTCTCGGTAGACGGTCGGTGCCCCGGTGGCGCTGCGAAAGCTCCTGGGTGACTCGCAAGCTGCTTGCCGAGGTGCTTCTTCTTGGTGTCGGTGTGCTTTTTGGGTTGGAAATAGCGATATAGCAGCTGTTGAGTTGACGGATAGCGCGCCTCCACCTTCACCAAGTACAACGGATCCGACCATTCGCTTCGCTTCAGTTGTACGCGGAACGCGAACTTGTCGTTTTCAGATTCCACCGCGAGAGCCACTGCAAAGCTGCCGACTGTCATCTGGCCGTAGGTGACCTCCCACTGGGCGTTGTCCACGTACTGCTCTGCTCGCTTTTGGGCTCGACCTTGGTGTTTCCGTTTACCGTTGTACACTTCTATCGGCGCTCGATCAATTCGGCGTTGGATGCGCACCGGTATAGCGGGGACGGCGGCAGCCTCGGCAGCTTCTATCGCCAACGCGGGCGCCTCTATCAGTCGAACCAAGGTGGTATTGCGCTCGATGGCGATTTTCTCGGGATGCTGGAAGGGTATCGCGGGCGCTTGACATTCTCCACCAGCAGTTAGGTGGCGCTGTTTCTCGATGACATCCTCGCGCCAAAACTTTTCGTGCACCTCCGTGAGCTTTGTGCCCAAAATGTCCTTCAACGCCTGTAAGGTATGCTCAAGCTTTTCGATGCCTTCTTCGGTAAAAGGAATCGGCTTGATGTATCCAGGCCCCGCGACAGGGGGTGTAGAAACAAGCTTTGGCAATGGAGTCTCGGGTAACCATTTGGGTGAAATGGAATACTGTTTGTACTGCATGCCCACTTCGCCGTGCTCGTTCTTCTTGAACTTGAAAGCCTGCTGTGCCAAAATATTGTGGCAATCGAAGACGTGACCATCAAACCAAGAGCTGAAGTCGAAGATCTTCTCGGTGTGCTCGCATATTACACCATCCGTAAAGCATTCTTGTGCGACCTCTATCATCTCGTCGAGCGTCCAAGCTTGCTTGCGTCGTAGACGCACGGAGAAGCGTGAAAACATCTGGTCAATGTTCTCGTGCGTATGTCCCACCAACAGAAAGTTGAGTTTCACCTTGCGAAAGACGTCCGTGTGCACCAGCCAAGCTGCGTATGCCAACATCAACTTGCTCTTGTTGGTGCTCACATTGTCAAGCTGTACATACAATACTTCCGGCATCGGGTATGAATTTTCCCCGTCCCCGTTGCGTCGATGCTCTTGAATGCGGAGGATATCCCGGTGCAAAACGTTGACAAGGAAGTTCGCATCGTCCTTGAAGTTGGCGTAGTTGAAATCCATGAAGCGGCCCACGTTCTCGATCATGCTCCCCATGTTGTGCACGTCAAGGAAGTCCTTAGAGTCCAGATGTTTAGGGATACGTCGAAAGTGTGGCAGTCGGGTGGTCCACTGCGTCATGCCATCGATGATCACCGAGGCATACTTATGCCAAGTTTTGTTCATGGTAATGCTCTTGGTCATATTCGCTTTACGACCATGTTTGTAGAACTTCTGGCGCTCCGCTCGTGCGATTGCATGATGTTTGTTGAGAGGCCCGTTGTATTGCGCTGTGCAAGATACACAAATTTGGGTCAGTGAACAAATTACATAAGCATATAAACACATCACAAAGCTATTCATGAATATTCACCTTTTTGAGATTTGGTTAAGCCTTCCTTCAATAACTTGAAGGACGCGCAAACATCGCACTGAGAAAATCGGTTCGTCGATGGAATCTTGAGCCACTTCCTGCAATCTTCGTCAAATATTTTGTAGAAGTAACTGAGAGAGCATTTTTTCCTCTCCTCATTCTCTTGCAAGCCCTCGTTGTACTCGTCCCACAGCTCTTCGATGGTCAATCCATCCGAAAGATGAATCGGTTCTTTGTCAGGTTGGTGTTGTCCGTATTCGTCGGCGTATTTCTTGAGCCAGGCGACGACCGACTCGCGTTTCAGAGAAATCTTGCGGTTGTCCTCCTCGTACGTCAATCCATGAACAAACGTGTGTCGGCCCTCGAGCACGCGTGTCCGACAGTCGTGAAGATACCCGTAGCTGATGCCGTAAGCCATATAGTAGAACTTAAAGCACACCTGTTACAAAACAAAAGACACCGTCACTCAAAAATTATTAACACATTATCCAGAAAAGCATAAGGGTTTTTATAGGTCGGGCCAATTTAAGACGCTTGGGAGACACCCCCAGCACTGCACGTCTGCAGGCGGGACGGCCGTCGCGTGCTCGTCAGCCGACTCTCCAAACCACGCCTTAAATCTGCGCAACCTACACCCTTAGTGGGAATCGAACCCACGAGTGCGAGGTTCATAGCCTAGCGCCGTACCAACTCGACCAACGCGTCGCGAATGTACTTTGTGAAATTTATTTAGAAATTTATGATACAATATTCCACATTCATGTGATGACATTACACAATCTATCACAAGGTCCAAGAAAAATTTCGCTTTGGCCAGCGGCCGTTCATTAGCTAATGAACGGTTCCCGCAGCCAAAGTGTCTCTGTGTGAGTCGCGCTTTGGCCAGAGGCCGTTCATTAGCTAATGAACGGTTACCGCAGCCAAAGTGTCTAATTGTGAGTCGCGCTTTGGCCAGAGGCCGTTCATTAGCTAATGAACGGTTCCCGCAGCCAAAGTGTCTAATTACGAGTCGCGCTTTGGCCAGAGGCCGTTCATTAGCTAATGAACGGTTCCCGCAACCAAAGTGTCTAATTGTGAGTCGCGCTTTGGCCAGAGGCCGTTTATTAGCTAATGAACGGTTCCCGTAGCCAAAGTGTCTAATTGTGAGTCGCGCTTTGGCCAGAGGCCGTTCATTAGCTAATGAACGGTTCCCGTAGCCAAAGTGTCTAATTGTGAGTCGCGCTTTGGCCAGAGGCCGTTCATTAGCTAATGAACGGTTCCCGCAGCCAAAGTGTCTAATTGTGAGTCGCGCTTTGGCCAGAGGCCGTTCATTAGCTAATGAACGGTTCCCGAAGCCAAAGTGTCTAATTGTGAGTCGCGCTTTGGCCAGAGGCCGTTCATTAGCTAATGAACGGTTCCCGTAGCCAAAGTGTCTAATTGTGAGTCGCGCTTTTGCCAGAGGCCGTTCATTAGCTAATGAACGGTTCCCGTAGCCAAAGTGTCTAATTGTGAGTCGCGCTTTGGCCAGAGGCTGTTCATTAGCTAATGAACGGTTTCCGTAGCCAAAGTGTCTAATTGTGAGTCGCGCTTTGGCCAGAGGCCGTTCATTAGCTAATGAACGAGTTCAAAAAAAAACATACCTGCTTCTTGCCCAAAAAGTATTTGAAGTCGAACTTGTCCTCAGATCGAAAGCTGTTTTTTAGCAAGTCCTTCACGAAGTATTCCTTCCTATCTTTTTGCGACATGCTGAAAATATTTTCGCGAAAAGACTGAATATCTGCGGATGAGAAAGATAGACAGCAGTGCGACTTGCAATTGCACTTAATGGTTTCTGCCATTGATATACTGTCAGCCTGCAAACGTCGCTGCTTAATACTAATTACGCCTGTATATTGTTTCTTGCGTATGTCGGATTCGTACGGTTTGCGCACGACAATCTGCTTGTTTACTTCACCATTTAAACAAACAAGAGGGTCTTCATTCCTCAAGTCCAAACTTGTCTCTGAAAATTCTGTATCAAGTCTGCTTTTTTATCTCTTGTAAGTCAATTTCGCGCAAAGCGCGTGACCCGGAAACGCGTGAAGAATTAGAGCTAACTTCCGATCTACACGTCAAAGGCGCGTTCCAAAGGACCAATTGCGTATTTGCGCTCGGGGCTGTGCTTGGAATTGGCTCATGATTGAAAAAGTCAGCCCCCATTTCCATAGAATCTTCAATAACTATTCCCGGGCACGGTTTGCAGATAATCTCGCAACCTTCATCGAAAGGAATAGAAAACATATTTTCGTCAAAATTAGCCGTCATTAGCTTATGAAGCCGTTTTTTACGTTCTAAAAATGATATAGACTTGCGAGTCAACCAAGGAATTTCTATCTTACTGAATCGATCGATCCTCGATTTCAGCGCAAATGACACCAAGATATCTTAAAATCATATCCTTGATCTGAACAGACCGAATCAGAAAGCGACAGCGAATGTCATTTTTGATTAAAATTGACATCGATATTTGACATGTCATTTTTAGCCGCCAGAAATGACTTTTAATATTCTGCTAAAGTTACATCACTTTTTCAAAGTTCTTTCACACACACCCCTTTTACAGTTGACAGCCAATTTCTCTCATTTCGCAATGGCGACAGCCGAAACATTTCAAGCACTGAGGGCTCAACATATTTTCCAGCTCTATCTTGGTAACAAGTGGAGCATTGTTAGAACCCTTGAAGCCGACGATCCTTCAGACAGTTTGCAAATAGTGATTCACTCTGATGACCCTGCCGAGCAGAATGAAGAAATAATTTTCAGTTTTCCTAAGTTTACCTCTTCGACTGTACTCGGGGGTAGCCTCCTTCCTGAGAAACGCGTAGCGTACAGTATCATTGAGAACGAGACTCCAATTCTGTATTTCGTCGCTTACAGAAACAGAAAGCTTACTGTGATCGAATTAGACAGCGCAAACTTTGAGGAAACCTTAAGCCTTCCAAAGCACACAAATCGGCTTTTGGCTTTTCAAAGTTTGAAAACTAGAGCAGCAGAAGAAAATAAAAGCAAAGAATTCTATCTAGCGAGCTATGTAAACCAGGCGTGGAAAGCGTCGATTACAGCTCCTTTCTGGCAAAACAGGAGGCCAGCGCCAGTGATCGATGACATCGGACTTGCTGACGAGATACCTGTTGTAGAGGCTTCGGTACGTCCCTTTCATGCCCTGCGCCTGGACCGGGGCGGAAGGCGTTCATTAGCTAATGAACGCTTT
>LGRX02025555.1:0-19561 GCA_001247695.2 Cymbomonas tetramitiformis | reverse complement strand
AGAAATAATTTTTAGTTTTCCTCAGTTTACCTCTTCGACTGTACTCGGGGGTAGCCTCCTTCCTGAGAAACGCGTAGCGTACAGTATCATTGAGAACGAGACTCCAATTCTGTATTTCGTCGCTTACAGAAACAGAAAGCTTACTGTGATCGAATTAGACAGCGCAAACTTTGAGGAAACCTTAAGCCTTCCAAAGCACACAAATCGGCTTTTGGCTTTTCAAAGTTTGAAAACAAGGGCAGCAGAAGAAAAAAAAAGCAAAGAATTCTATCTAGCGAGCTATGTAAACCAGGCGTGGAAAGCGTCGATTACAGCTCCTTTCTGGCAGAGCAGGAGGCCAGCGCCAGTGATCGATGACATCGGACTTGCTGGCGAGATACCTGTTGTAGAGGCTTCGGTACGTCCCTTTCATGCCCTGCGCCTGGACCGGGGCGGAAAGCGTTCATTAGCTAATGAACGCTTTCGGCCTCGAAACGCGCGCCCTGCGCCTGGACCGGGGCGGAAAGCGTTCATTAGCTAATGAACGCTTTCGGCCTCGAAACGCGCGCCCTGCGCCTGGACCGGGGCGGAAAGCGTTCATTAGCTAATGAACGCTTTCGGCCTCGAAACGCGCGCCCTGAGCCCTGACCGGGGCGGAAAGTGTTCATTAGCTAATGAACGCTTTCGGCCCCGAAACGCGCGCCCTGCGCCTGGACCGGGGCGGAAAGCGTTCATTAGCTAATGAACGCCTTCCGCCTCGAACCGCGCGCCCTGAGCCCTGACCGGGGCGGAAGGCGTTCATTAGCTAATGAACGCCTTCCGCCTCGAACCGCGCGCCCTGAGCCCTGACCGGGGCGGAAGGCGTTCATTAGCTAATGAACGCCTTCCGCCTCGAACCGCGCGCCCTGAGCCCTGACCGGGGCGGAAGGCTTTCATTAGCTAATGAACAGTTTCGTCTTGTCCCAGGCTGCCAGGAGAACGGATGTGCAGCGTGCTGCCGAACGCGCCCTTCAAGGACCTAGTGGCTCCAGAGCTTTTACTGGAGCGGGCGCCAATGTGGATATGTCTCAAGTGGCCACCCCATCTGAGGCAAGGAAGGCAGCCGAGGTGGCTGCACATGGGTGGCACGCTAAGCTAACAGTGGAGCATGCAGCAAAGATGGATTATGAGGAGAAAACAAAGCTGTGCAGGCAAATCGAGATGGAGCACCGGTGGCCGAACCCGATGGATTTCGACGAGGCGGCGGAGAAAGGGAGTGTGTTTCGTCTCCCCATTGAATGCCTGTACCACGCGACGGGGTACGAGGCCTGCCGGGATCAAGAGAGGGGCTGGGTGAACGAGATCAAGTCCAGCAGGAAGGAGAACCCGTGGGCCCCTTTCAATGCGGGTCTTGTTGCGATCGACGATGTCAAAACCCGTGCCGAATTCTCCCTGAAAAAAGCTCTCAGGGGAGAATACAGAGGCAAGGTTTTTGGGCACCAGCACTGTTATCAAGCCACCGACGAGTGTCACGAGGAAATCCCGTTGGAGATAGCTTTCCAGTTCTTCGAGAGCAAGATCTACATCGGTCTCACGCCTGACATGATTCGGTTCTTAGGCGAGATGCAGAACCAAATCGACCAGAAGACGAAAGGCAAAGACAACACTCAGTTCATGCAAGGGCTTCATTCGACCCTTTTCGAAAAGCATGGGGTCGTGTACAAGGTTTACCGAGAAGCGTTGATCTCCGAGTTCGTCGCCGGTGTCCCCGAGGACACCGAAGAGGGTACCCCTTATCAACCTGGGTATTACGAGGTCGGAGGGCTGGTGCAAAAAATGGCGGAGTTCGAATCAGAGCATGGATTTGCAGTCCCGGATATCGAGAAATATCCCAAGGGATTCCAGTACATCGAGGATGTGGAGACGTCTGAGCGCGAGGGAGACCTTGAGACCCTCCCTGAGGTAGAGGTGACGGTGAAGACGCTGGAGGATGACATCAACGCTCACCTCGATCGGGTCACAAGTTGGTGCCACGTAATGTCTCACTTGAACCAGTCGATGGAGACGCATGTGAAGGAAGTAGCGATGTCCAAGCATTCTGTGTTCGGCGGCGTGCAAATCAACCACTACTTCATGCACTGGACAATTGCCAATTTCCGGCCGCAGACGTGGGACCTCTGCGTTAGCATCATGGAGGCTTACAGAAGGTTTGACCTGAAGGGCATGAAAAACCCTTTGGCTTCGAAGACCAAAAAGCGCAAGGCCTCATCCTCGCCCGCTAAGGGACCCGCCAAGAAAGCTGGCAAAAAGGGCACCTCCAACCGACAGGTAAATTACTTTTTACTTCTGCTTCAAACAGTGTTTACCCCCCCAAAGCATCCTTTTCTATATTTTAAGACATGCTAAAAATGTTTTTTTCACTTGCAGATGGAAGACGAGGTGCAACGAGGAGGCGGGGACCACGGAGCGGGCTCGTCTAAAGGGGCAGGCATTTTGGTGGAAGAAGCTCAGTTTCTCCACAATGCCAAATCCATGGGTATGACGTTCTGGATTAACTTGGGCGGCTTGGCGGGGGAGGCGGAGTTCGACAAGGTGGACACGTATCTGCGCCTGATTATTCAGAAGGAGTTGTCAGTAAAAGAGGGGGGCCTGATGATAAGCCAGTTCAAGAAGGAACGCATGGTGCAGAAGCACTTGGTGTCCGCGGCGGGATTGCAAACCTGGGACGCATTCAAGGCCGAGCTCACCCCCTACTGGAGCTCCCAAGAGAAAATCGAGTCGTTGATCGGCTGCTTACCTTCAACTCAGGGGGGAGCGCGCCGGGGGGGATCTGGGGAAGTTCCGCACGCGATCTTGAATTACGTCGAGAACGCGCGGGCGAATCTCAAAGAAGCGCAGGCGCCACGCGCGGGGCACATCCTAGGCTTGCAACAGGTCGAGGTGAAAGTCGACATCAAACTCTATCGGGAGGCGCGGACCGAGGGGCCGGAGCTTAAGGTTCCAGGAGAGGCAGGCCTTGAGGACGACGAGCCCACACATGAGACGAACGTGCCGATGTTCCCTCGTTGGAAGATCGTCAAGGGCAGCATGAGCGATATGAAGGACGTCCCGAGGCTGCCCTTCACGGGGACGATCATCGACTGCAATTACGCCCTTGACAAGGAGAAGACTCCCGACGCGATGACCAAGGAGGAGGTGCAACCGTTCCTGGAGTCTTTTAACGCCAAGACCACCGCCCCGGCATGGACAGTCGCTATCTTTTGCGGTTTCGTCCAACAAAACGATTTCCTGGAGGTGATTGACAATTACTGCTCCGGCCGCGCGGAGCGGTTCTTCTGGCACAAGCAGAACGTGAACATGAACCCCAACAGGACCGTGCGCTACAATGACGTTGAATGTGGCGTCCTGGGGTACCATGTAAAGAGCGATGCCCAGGGGGAGTCTACTAAAAAGCCGGAGTGGATGTTCAACTTTGATACTGGAGAAGGTGAACGTGTGAGCCGCGCGTCACTTTTGCGCGGCTTCCCGGTTGTGCACCAGATGTTCAAACGCGACAACAAAGCCGTGAATAACCATCAGAAACCCCAAGCTCTGTTGATGGAGCTGATCCAGTGCCACATGCTCGGTGACAATCCGGGCAAGATGGATGAGAACGGCCATCCACTCAACTGGATTCTCGACGCTTGCTGCGGCGTCGGCTCGACGTCCATGGCCGCCATGAGGTGTGGTATGAACGCGATCGGCTTCGACCACGACCAGTTCATGGTCAGCTCTGCGCAGCAACGGCTGATCAATTTCGACAACGAGCCCGATCAGGACGCCGAGACGAAGCCAAAACAGAAGAGCGAACCGACGGCGAAGGGCAAGGAAGCGGCCACTGCCGAATCTGAGGAAGATGAGAATGATGAAGATGAGGAAGAAGAGAATGATGAATAAAATAGTAGGATTTGTCGACCGCCCTGACTGATAGTATCAGTCATGCCTCGACGGTATAGGGTGAAAAGTACTCTACTCGTAAACATTTGAATAAAGAATGATACATGTATGCATATTTCGGTGTTTTCATTGTACGCATACTGCACTTTTCTACCGTGTTGCCTTTATGTATCCCTATTTCGCGCATAAATATCACTAAACCCTGATTTTTTTGAAATATATATAAATCCAAAAATGACATATGATAATATCATTTTCATCGAATAGTGTGTTTCTTCCCAGGGGATGGGAAGATCGCGCTTGTTCATCTCGTGAGGCACGTTGTGCCCGATCACGAGGAGTTCAGCGCTGCGGACTTCCTATTCGCTGGTGACAGAGTTGATCTGAGGGCTGGCCAGGACCCAGCGGACTACATCGACGTGTTCCAGACTTCTCTGGACACCGTTGAGTCTGACTTGGGTCCTGGGTGCACCGTGACCATCTCCGAGAAGGCGCGGATTGCATTGTTTCTCCGTAGGATCTGTCCCGTCTTTTATAAGGCGGTGCATGATGCCTACACAGAGGAGAAGCTCGATGCTGACTCCTCGCTTTCCTTGCTGACCTGCTTCCGTGAGACACGGGCAGTTCACAGGAACGCGGGGACGAAACTCAAGTCCCCACTAACGGCTGCTTTCTACAATGATGCAGGTTCGCATCACGGCGGAAGCCGTGGTGCACATGGCCGCAGGGGAGTCTCTGACCGCACCTCTTCCCGTCAGTACATTCCGCCTCGTCGCACTAACCCTTTTAAAGGAATTGGCTCTGGTTACCGTGCAGGAGTCTTTCCCCGTAAGGGTGGTAAGACGGGCGGTAAGGGCAAGCAGAAATCCGGCAAAGGCAAGGGCAAGGGCAAGTCCCGTGTCGTCTTTGATCGGCAGACCCAGCAGTTCCGAGGGGAATGCTGGACCTGTGGGTCAAAGGGGCACAGGGCTGCCGACTGCCCGAAGCTGATGTCGGCTCATGCTTTCCACCTAGACCCGAAGCTGCTTGCGGAGCATGCTCGGACGGAGATCCTAGCCGCCCATGCCTATTCTACGAAGGGTGGGTATACCCACCGTAAGAGGTGCTTACGGTGGGTATACCCACCCGAAGGGTATCAATAATTACCGATGATTGGCTGCGAATCACGGCATGTCACCAGTGACCAACTTGTTCTAGACACTCCCGTGAATCTCTATGGAGCCTCCACATGCGCCAGAAATGACTTGATAACGGGCCAAACGAACCCAAATACCCAAACCCTAATATCATCGGAATGCACTGTGTATATAGTATATTTGGTGTGCATAGTACCTGATTTTGAATGTGCAAGTGTCGGAGGTCTGCGAGGTGGCAGCACATATTGTACCAAAAAGTACGTCGGTTATATACCAAAATCAAAGTACATATCGAAAAAATAAGTATATTGATGTTATACCAAGCTGCAGAAGTCTGCAAATAGAGTTGAATGGGTATACCCACCGTAAGCGAAGTTTTCTACCCACCGTTATTTCCCCAACTTCAAGGTTGTGTAATGTGCCCAAAACTTATCGGAGACGTGTAAATTAAGTTTTCCGTCCTTTAATCAACCTCTTGGGTCACATAAAATCCATATGTTTAACCCCCGCAACCTACTTGTGCGGTCGGTACGAGCTTGCAAAGTTTGGCGTTACGGTGGGTATACCCACCGTAATATTTTTAGAATAGGCACCCAGTTTCAGACTGCCTACGAGGAGTCTGAACAGGCACTAGAGTCCTTCTGTCTGTTGCACGGCACCCCAGCAGTTGTCGGGTACCAGGAGAACTCGTGCTCTGACAGTGAGAGTGAGGAGAGTTCTCACTCCGCCAGTCAGGAGCACGGGGACTCCGATGAGTCTGACGACGATGGGGACTGGGACGGCCTCTCCGAGGCTCAACAACAGGAGTGGGACCGCCTACAACAACATGCGGAAACCAAATTCCAAAAGTTCTGTGCACAGTCCGAGAAGGTCTCGCTGTCACTCCGAAGAGTGCACTTCGGGATGTTCCGGATCGGCACAGAACAGAAGGCTTGTGACCCCTTTCCCACTCCCCCCTACTTGCTGCCTGACATCCCTGCTTCTGCACCTGCCTCTGCACAGCATGATGCACCTCTCGAGGTGTCACAGCACTCACCACAGTCCACGGCTGCGGTGGTGCTCGCCTGTTGCAGAGAGTACCACTCCGGCCGGACACAGCAGACACCGCACGGGTCAGCCCTTGTGGATCATGCTCCGCAGGACCGAGCAGACTCGTCGGTGGTGTCTGCTGGACTGTTTGCAGCACAGTGTGAGTCACTGTCCTCGCCCGTCCACCACACGCACACCGTCCCTGCACTCACAGAGACTTGCTCTCTGTTTGCAGGAATGACGGTGGTGCAGGGTGACGGTGAGGACAGTGACATGTACACGGCACCGGCACCCACCGAGCACTCTTCCCCACACCACACTCACAGTGCATCTTTGTTGAGGGAGGGGTCACGGAGCAGTGCGGTGCCCCCGCCTGCTTCCCCCCTGTCTGCTCCAGGGAAATCCCTGGAGCAGGTTCACTGGGAGCGGGTGTGGGAGGAGGACTACAGGTCCCCTACCGTTTGCCACGGTAACCTTTTGCCATCAAAGAGTTCACTAGGAGCTAGGGGTGTAGCCCCTCTGGTGAAGCCCCCGCCACCTGGCCCTCCTGACTTGTTGCTGTCTGATGCAGGCTCTGCCGTGTCAGTGTCCCCACCAGCCAGTGAGCACCGGGTGCACACTGGGGGCACTGACACGGCCCCAAACTTTAACTCAATCAATCTTGGAGGTCGCCCTACAGAAGGGAGTCTCTTCCCCTCTTTCCTTCAGCAGTGTCCTCCTGTCCCCGCTCCGGTCCATGAGTCGCTTGACCTGACTAGTGACACGCACATGTCTGACACACAGGCACCACCTCCACCGCCACGGCGTGTCGGTAGAGGTGGTGTCTCTATCTTCCGGTGTGCATTCATGTCCTTTGCCCTGTTCACTTGCTTCCTGGCAAGTGCTTCGGCGGAGGCCCTCTCAGCCGCAGCACCTGTTCAGGGAGTGTGGTACGGATTGACATTGTGTCAACCGGGGGGGAGATGGGAGGTGGGCAAAGCAGTACTGCAGTCAGTCAGTACAGTCAATCAGTCCAGTCAGTCCAGTCAGTTTGGTCTGGGGATGGTGGTTTATCCGATAGTGGCTTACCTGATGGTGGCACCGGTATCACTCCTGATTGGTCTGCCACCCGGCAGTGTTCCTCTGGTGATGGTTCTGGGTATTCCTCTGGTGATGGTTCTGGGTATTCCTCTGGTTCCGATTGGTATTGGCAGTATGACTCTGGTCAGCACCGCCACTATGGTTCTCCTCGTGGCTCCGACGGTTCCCCACCAGACAGCTCAGCCCAGATCTGTCTCCTTCAGGCGCTTGAGAAGCGGCGCCAGAGGTACAGAGCAGTATCAGCTCTGCTCCTGACAGCCTTCCTTGGCATAGTCCTGACATGTCTCTACCAGAGTGTCTATGAGGAGTTCCTCGTCGAGGCTCACTTTGAGGCTGGTCACCACCTGTCACCGATCTCCGCTGTCTGCAGCCCTGTGACTCAGACCCCGCTCTACGGCGCCATGCAGTATGTAGGCGACACAGCTCTGGAGATGTGTACCTGGTTTGGACTATTCTGTGCACCCCCTTTAGTCATCTTCTCTCAGGACCCCATGATACATCTGTACTCTATCACCGGTTCTGACACTGATGGCATTGTCTGTGACTCCGGTGCAACCGGCAATATCACCGGGTCCAGACACAGGATCACTGACCTTGATACCAGCAGGACCATATCCTTCAGTACAGTCATGACTGGACCCGCTTCACGGACTGATGGCACTGGCACACTGAGACTGATCGGCAGAGACATACTGACTGGTGACATTGATGAGTATAGCATTCCTGGCTGCCATTTCAAACACGGCGCCAAAACCCTCCTGTCAACCCGAGTTATGCTCCGGGAGGGTTTCTCATCACCTGACTTCATCAGTATGACATATACCCATCTTGACTCTGGCCGGATATACTCTATCATTGATGATGGCACAGACTATCTTTGGGCAGAGCCAGAGTCAGCAGATGCCAGCTTTCAGGCCTTTCAAGACAATAAGAAGAGGCACAGATCAGGGGACCCATCCGACTGGATGTGGTCCAACAGTCAGTACAGTGCCTGGGCTACTACACATGGGTCTCCTACGGCTACGGCCAAGCTGGGGGAACCAGCCTTTGATGTCTCTATGTTCGGCGACTCTCTCCCAGTCGGAGAGGGCAATAATCACCCTGCTCTGCAGCACTATCACAGTCAGAACAGTATATTCTCCGTCCAGTTGACTGGTTATTACTTCTATGCTAATCCGCCATTCACTATATCTATTCTGGACCGCCTTTTCACTAAAGGCAATGCTGACTTTCCTCTGGACCCTCATAATACTGTATATTTCTGGATAGTTCCCTATATGCCATCCCACAGGATCTGGCATAAGACCTGTACTATGGAGGTATTACATATCTGGCCTACTGGTACTACGGGGTTATTCAGCTACCTTGAGCGACACACCTACACCTCCACACACCCTCTCACCCCAGCTGGTTCTGACGGTGGACCTGGTCGGGTCTTCATCGATGGCACACCCTTTCCCATCTGCATCCTCTACCGAGACCGCCACACCCCGATCAGGGTCAGTCCTCCCCTTGAGCTGCATGATGCTCTCGGGCATGCCTCGATGACCCGTATCCTCCGTCTCTATGACATGCCAGGGGTAGACTTGGGCAGACCACAGTGTTCCAGAGCAGCTCTTGCTTCACTTACCACCTGCTCTCAGTGGTGTGCAGTCTGTGCAACGACGGGCCTCAAACAAAAACCAGCCCCGAGCAGAGACCGCCTCCGTACCAGTCAGCAACAGCCAGCCCGGAAATGGGCCTCAGACATGACAGGCCCCATCTCACCCAGTGGCTACAATGGGCACAGATACCGTATACACTTCATTGACATCTCCACCAGATACCTATTTGTGTTCACCGTTGCCTCTAAGGCAGACTACTATGTATGTCTCCTGAGATTCATTGCCTATACCAGATCCCTCTCTTACGGCATTGATGAGCTATTCCTGTCCACCTCTACAGTCTCAGACACTGAGATGGTGCTGAGGACTGATTGTGCACCTGAGATGGCAGATGCCAAATGCCGGGCAGCTTACCAGCAGCATGGCATTATCCACCAGACCTCTTCTCCCACAGTCCATACGGACAATCCTTATGCGGAGAATGTCACTGGCATCCTGTCCCGTATGATCCGGTCCATCCTCACAGCTTCTGGACTCGACCTCAGCTACTGGCCGCTTGCGGCTAAGCATGGTGCCTTGTTGTGGACCATTACACCACACAAGGAAGTGGTGACTACTCCTATCCACACTATGACAGGTCATCACTTTCAGTACCGTCGTCTCCGTGCATTTGGTGCACACTGCTACAGTAGAAGTCGGGTATTAAGAAAGCAGGCCAAAAATCCCAGCCGCTGCTTTCTTAATTCAGAGGGCCATCGCACGACAGCCAGCGTAGTTGCGTTTCTTAAAATGCCCCCCTGACTGCCTTGGATTGACAGCAGTCGTCTGTTTTTCGGGATCGCTAGCGTGACACTTTCTTAATCGACGGCCCTTGGCCTTTCGATGTGTATGCAACCCAGCGGCTGCTTTCTTAATGTTTTCTTAATCGATCGATTTTTGAAACGTTTGTGACACTGTTGACTGTAGAGCCCTAATGGACGGGCCCAAAAAGATAGCTCTTAGAAAGTTAAAGACACTGTTCGACGAAGATGTTTTGTCTGAACCCGAGTTTAAGGCAGAGAAGGCTAAGCTGCTTGGGAGAGAAGGTCATGATGTGTATGATCTCAGTGCGAGTTTGATGTCTGAGTTAAGAGAACTGAAATCGTTTTTCCAAGATGATATTCTTGATAGGGACGAGTTTCTTGCGCAGAAGCGCGTATGCCTCGACCTTACGTCTACTCTTTCAGCGCCAGTTTCCAACGACGTGGAGCGGATCGAGGATAGTGTTGTGGATGCTATAGGTGGTAATTTGGAGACCGACTGTGCACAGTTGTTATCTTCACCGCTTTCTTCATCAGCGCAGCAAGCTTCTCAGAATGCAGCACCTCAGAATTCTGGTGGCGTGATGGTGCCAAGTGCCAACGTGAATCTTAGTCAGCAAGAGCCTCCTCCCTCGAGTACATTCGTTGCCAAGAAGATGCCTTCGAAACAGGCCACGTTTTTCGACCTGGGATATTCGGTGGCGGTGACCACCAAAACTGGGAAGAAATTTACGGCCACCTCGCGCCCTAGTGAAGAGCCTAAGGGTTTCAAGTGCCGATTTTGTGTCTTCACTAGTTTTCACAAACCAGCTCTCGCCCAACATGAGAAGGTCAAACACGCCGTGAACCTCACCAAAGATGAGATGCAACGCGGCTGGGCTAAGAATGGCGTCGACTGCGAGTTCACTGAGTGCGATGCCACCGACTTTGACAACGAGGCTTGGCTCTTGGTGGATGTCAGGCCAGTCCTTGCTATTGGAGCCGTGGGGAAGGTTGGGAGTCGGGTGGGCACTCCGTCGAAACCTGTGAAGGCACCTGTGCAGCGTGATAGTGACTCGAACATCGGTAGGCGCGGGGCTGCCAAGAGAAAGTCCTACGAAGCCATCACCAAAGTGGAGGTGCTTGAGACGTTCGATCGCTACGTGAGTAAGGGGAGCAAGACTCCACAAGAGGACGCTGCTGAGGAGACTGGCGTGCATGTCAGCCTCATCAGCAAGTGGGCAAACCCTGCTGTGAGGAAGGAGATCTACACGCGAGCTGGGTCCACCAAGCAGAAGCATCTACGCAGGAAGGCTCGAAAATTCACAGGTAACTAGCTTCGTACGCATTTGTCAATTCGTTAGCGACGGAGGCGGGGTGTCGTGACTGGAAGCGTGGGTTTTGGGGTTTTTACGGTTGGCGGTGCGTATGTTTCTACAGGGGTGTATGCTGATATGGAGGACGCCTTGTACAAGGAGTTCTGTGATCGTAGGGCGAGGGGGCGACGGTGTGGGCCCTTATGGCTCTCTGTTCGCGCACGTGCCATCTTGAAGCAGGAAAACGAGAAAGCGAAAGCAGCAGTAGCAGCGGCGGAATCGGCGGAAACGGCAGAGGCAGCGGTGGATACGTGCAACACCGACAGTGGTGCGTGTTACGTGTGCATGAGTGCGACGTGGGGTCCTGAAGACTTGCCTGCGCATACCTGTGCCACGTGCGGCCTTTCCTGGCATCATATTTGCAGCCAACCTGAGTGTCCGCGTTGCCACCCCAACCCAGATCTTCCACCTGAAAAAAAACCACCTGTGGTGGGTGCGCCACTTGCTGAGCCTGGAGAAAATAACTCTCGCGAGGAGGTCAAGGAGAAGCCGCTGAGGGTACTTTCGGACATTGCGGTAGGGAAGTTTAAGGCTTCCCAAAGTTGGCGTGTGCGCTTCAGCAAGAGATTCAAAATCTCTTCCCGCCGGCGGACAAACTGTAAAAGTAAGTCGAAGGAGAATCGAGTGCAGGGCATCTTGAGCTGGCACACCGACTACTTTAAGATGTTGCGCGGTGACAACGCTACAGGTAGCCAGCACATTCATGAGAAGTGGGGACGGTTCCAGCCTCACCAGCGTGTGAACGTGGACCAGAGTCCTCTTGGATTCATCAGTGGCCTACAAGACACGTATGACCACACTGGCACGCAGGAGGTGTGGATATCCACTCCGAACGGGGCGAGCCTTGAGAAGCGCCAATGCACTCTGCAAATTTGTTTCGTTGCTGACGCGCAAGGCCAAGCTCAGCCTCGCATCGCACTTATTTTTCGTGGACTTGGACTTCGCATCTCGGCCTTGGAAAAGGCTGCCTGGGACTCCCGTGTTGATGTTTATTTCCAACCCAATGCTTGGGCCGACAGGGACTTTTGTGTAGAGTGGGCGAAGCGGACCTATGCGCCTTGGGCAAAAGCCGTGGGGGGCGAGAAAGTTCTTCTTATGGACAACTTGGACGGCCAACTGACTAAGGAGTTCCGTGACTTCTTGAAGCATGAAACTGATACCCTTCCGTGGTATTTTCGTCCGCAGTGCACTGACTTGTTGCAGCCCGTCGATCGTCACGTCGCTCAGCTGCTGAAGCTGCTCATCGCGGCTGAGCAAGAGGGTTGGCTTGAGGATGATGCCAACCTTGACAAGTGGGAGAGCGGTCTGTTGACTGCTTCTGAACGGCGTATTTTGCTGACGTCGTGGTGTGGAGAAGCTGTTGACAAGCTTTGGAAAAAGCATCAGTCTGGGAAGTCGTTCGACGGCACCGGGAGCAATCTCACCATTGACCTATCCGATCTGGATAAGGTCAAGCCACAGAATCTGAACAACTATCCAGAGCTGCTTCTGAAAGCTCTGAAAGGTGTGCCTCCTGCGGCCTCTACCCTTGGGGGGTGTGCTGAGCTTGAGGTTGAAGTGCCAACGGCGGCAGAGGCAGAGTCCAGCGGGGATGATCTGGACTCTAGTGTTGAAGATGCCTTCGACAGCGATGACGAGACGGCACTTCAAGATGCTGATCTAGAGGAAGCGGCACAGGCATACTGGACCCCAGACGGCATGCACGCGGTTTTGGAGCCGCCTCCACTGGACAAAAGGTTTGTGAAGAGTGTCATTCTTTTCAAGTGGTTCCAGGTGGGTTGGCAGCTCGGGCGTGTGCGCAAGAAGCTGCCCACAAACAAGGAGGGCTTCAACTTCCAGGTGTTCTACCCTTGTGAGGGGAGGGTTGCAAAGCACGGCTTGACTGCTTGCACGTATGTAGGCAACCTCACCGAAGGACAACTCGCTGATGCGAAGGATGGATCTTGGCTGATGTTCAAACCTGTGGAGTAGACAGCTTCGTTTGTTTGGTTGTTGCTTAAGTGTAGTGAACACAACAAGCTGTAGTGGCCTAATCATGCAGTAATAGCACTTATCACACTGATGTCGGTATTGCGTGTATGCTCTGCACTATCTTGCAGTGCTAGGTAAATCGATATATTCGTTGAATTACTGTGTCCACTTCATTGATTAATAACATTACAATAAATAAGTTCTCCGGAGTACCCAATATTTGCCTTATTGTACACCTGGACAAACGTAGTTGCAGGAGCATAATATAATCTGTTTCCATTATTTACTTTCAAAAATCTAGCGCGGACTTTCTTAAATCAATGCTTTATGGCCATAATCTATGCATAATATTTCATACTTCCAGCGTGTGTACTTTCTTAATATGGGGACTTTTGGGTGGGTCTCCGTAACTTCACCAGCGGCTGGCTCACTTTCTTTTTCTTAAATTTTTGGCAAAAACCCAGCGGCTGCTTTCTTATAGGTCGACTTTCTTAATACCCGACTTCTACTGTATGTGGTTATGGACAGTCAGCAGAGGAACAGCAGACAGCCAGGCATCTCATCAAAACTTCAGAACAGATCATGGGCAGGCCGCATGGTTGGTATCTCTATGGGCTCTAATGCCTACAAGATCCTAGACACCTCTGACGGCACAGTACATCTTGTGGGCAAGCCACACTGGATACCTACCTATGAGCACCTGGGCAGATCCATGTCAGCATTCCCAGACACTATGGCAGCTGACAGAGAGGCTGATGCTACCTTTATCAGGCCATCTCCCTTCTCAGAGACACTCGACTGTACCTATGCCCAGATCATTGAGATCAGCTCATACTACTGCACTTCCGACCGACAGTCTTACGGCTGTGTGCTTCTCTCTGTTCCGTCGAGGGACAATACCTGGACTGACGTGGTTCATTATGTCAAGTCCACACCCGACGGTACACACTACAGACACCTGCTGGTGTATGTCGCACACTATAGGAAGACCGTCTCGGTCAATGAGCACTATCCGATCTGGACAGCTGTCAGAGCCCGAGAGAGCCGCAGACATCCATCATATGGCGCTATCATCATCTCCACCGACAGAGGCAGCAGCACACCTTATGGTGTAATATTTGAGCCTACTCCAGAGTCTACCTACGGTTGGCATATGGACCTTCCTGCTACCCTCGTCAGCTTTCCGTCCACACATGCCGCCGCCTTCCTTCCCTTCTCCGATGATCCCAGCAGAGATGTCCGCCCCGAGTACATTCCACAGCAGTACACCTCAGCTGACAGCTTCATCAGATCAGGACCCAGAGAGTTGGTGGTGCACATGTTCAATATTTCTGCACCCCAACTCAAGCCAGTCCACGGTGTCAAGCAGGCACTTTCCACCCCAGAAGCAGTTCAGTGGCAGGAGGCTATGGATGCCGAAGTGGCTGGTCTGGCCGCCGACAATAAAATGGTCCCAGGGCACCTTCCCTCGGGTACCAAAGGCCTGACCACTCTCTTTGTGTTCTCCAGACCCTTCAAACCAGACCCCTCAGCACCATCTGGCACACGGCAGATCTTCAAAACCAGACTGTGTGCCAATGGTAAGCAGACATACGGCTACCTTCCGTGGGAGACCACCTGTACCACACCTCAGCTTTATGCCTTCAGACTGGCCTTCATCTTCGGCAGCATCTTCAGTCTGAAGATGAGTCACTTCGATGTCTCCCAGGCCTTTATGAATGCTAAGCTGGATGTCCCAGTATGGGTATCATTTCCGGGTGGTTACACCTATCAGGGGTTCGGTGGTGCTTTACTGCACTATGCACTATATGGCCTTAAGGTGGCCGGTGCTTCCTGGCAGAGACTGGTTAAGATATTCATGCTCAGCTTTATGTTCGGCGAGGTGACATTCAGGCAGTCCTCTCATGATGACTGCATATATTTCATCTACACTGATTTGGTTAAGGCCATGTGTGTAGTCTATGTGGATGACTTCATACTGGTCGCCAGTACAGAGCTTGAGGATGCCTTCTGGGCAGCATTCAGAGCCAGGTTTCTGGCTAAACATCTCGGAGAGGTCACCTCGGTTCTCCAGATGCGGGTCAGGCAGGATCAGATTGGTATCTACCTTTGCCAGTCCAGACAGATCAAGGACTTGATGGCCAACAACAACATCACAGCTCATTCCTACAGAACTCCTATGGACCCGAAGCTTATCATCAAGAAACCAGCAGATCCCGACCTGTCCCTTGTCCCCAGTTACAGATCCATCCTCGGCTCACTGCTATGGCTGGCCCGTGGCTCACGACCTGACTGCTACTATCCCGTAATCTATCTGGCTCAGTTTGTATCATGCCCTTCTGAGGAGTCTATGAAGGCTCTGATCAGAATTGCGCAGTACATGGACAACACGGCTCATTACTCTCTGGCATTCTACTACCCCGAGACTCCGGTCAAGGTCATCACCATGTTCTGTTATTCAGATGCTGACCTGGCTAGGGACTTAGAGAATGATGCCCGGTCCTATTCTGGCTCCGTGATATTTCTGGCTGGTATGATACTGCAGTGGCATTCAGGGAGGCAGACCATCACTGAGGTCTCCTCCACAGGGTCAGAGTATGTTGCAGCCAGTACAGCAGCTCAGCGGTTGGTATCACTGATGTTCATGCTCACTGAGATATTTGGTTCTATTACTCACCGTATTGATTCCCAGCAGCCCCTTGATTCCGATCTTGACCATGCTATTCAGTACCTTGACAGAGCAGCCACAGATATTCACTTTGACATGCCTTCCCTTCAGACTACCTCAGTGCTCAGGCGTCTGCTTGAGAAACAAAACAAACCAGCAGACGGCCTGACTTCAGTCCGCCCAAACTCTCCCACAATTCCTGATGAACTCAGTACAGATGAAATCACTCCCCTCAGATTCCAGAACAACCGGAACAGAGAATATATCAGTACAGCTTCAGCTCAGCCCCGCCTGGAGTTACCTATTCCCCTGCTGCTGGATAATGATGCATGCAGATCTATTGTCGAGCATCACCTCCTCTCCGAGAAGGTGAAGCATGTGATTATCAGATTTCATGTCCTCCGAGACTTTGTCAGATTGAACTGGATTCAGTGTGCCAGAGTCCCATCAGCTCGGAACCTGGCAGACCCTTACACCAAACCAGTTCCTCCAGTCAAGGACATGAAGCCCTACTTCATTCAGATGTTCCAGCAATATATGGCCATGGGTAAGGCTCAGGCTGCAGTTATTCAGAAATGATTTACTGGTATTCAGAAAGCAGCAGCATGATCTGACTGTGAGTACCTTGCTTTCCTGTTTTCCTGTTTTTGGGTTGTTTGTGTAGCTGACTGTGCTTTGCAGGTACTGGCCTATATTCAAAGTTACTTATGGCTGGTTACTTTATGTTAGTTACTGTTTTCCTTAGAAAATGAATCACTGTATTAGATAGAAAATGATGTGGCACTCATTGATAGATTTGTGTATATGGACATTGATATTCCGAGCTCACTCTATGGTATTAGCTACACTGCATTAGTCACAGTATCCTTACAGTGTCTGTTCCGACCGTGAGAGCCACCGCTGCTGTCAGTCATGATCTCTCTCTTCATTCTCCCTCTGCAGTAAGTCTTTCCGGTGCCGGGCGGATCTGGACCTGCTTCGGCACTCCTTATCCTACCCCTGACGAAGCACCCCGGATAGCTTGCAGCCACGGTGTGTGGACCTCCAGAGACATGACATATCACTATTCCCCGACAGCAGGGTGGCACCAGGGACAGATTACTGCCCGTGTCAGGACGTTGGGTCTACGGACCAGCTTTTCGGGGTTTTCAGCCCTGACACGGTGTGACTGCAGTTCCACCATTTCCATCATCTTTCTGGATTTTGATTCTGGCACTGGATTAGTGGCATGTATCTTGGTTTGATTGGTTATTGGTCTGACCACCTCACTCGAGGTGGTGTGCTGGAGTTGACATTCAGTCCGAGTTCAGTCATCAGAGTTGTCATCACCGACCCGTCATGACCGCTGTCATCACCGACTCGACCTGACCGCTGTCATCACCGATACGGCTCGACACCTCTGACTACCTCACTGACCTAATTGTCATCTCCTCTGATCGAGTTCGGTTGTCACATGAGACAGAGCAAACACTAGCTCATTTCGCATCACACTCAGCATACTAGAACTATATATATTATATCTTCTGTATGTTGAGAGAGATTCTGAGTGCGAAACCCTGAGCGTTGCAGTGCTTCCTGTTTGACCTGTCTGTTTACTGACCGGGTCTTCTCGCAATTAGGTCGTAGAACACCCATGAAAACAAGTTGAAGTATCAGAATATTGCTAAAGCAGTATTTTGACCCTTTCGTCAACATCAACGGCTGGCACGACAGGGGTTTGGGCCTTTTCGTTGGGTTCCGAAGCGGGGATGGACTGACTATTCGTGATGGGTTGCAAAGGGTTTCCGCGGGCTTGGGCAGGCAAAGTCTGTTGTAAGGCTTGAGCAAGGAGCCGGGTCCCATATCTTGGTTTTTTTGCAGCCCCTGTGTCACAAGTTCCATAACGATAAGATGAAAACGTTTATTTTGTCCAAGCTCTGCTTGAAAACGTTCACCGAGCTCGGTTTGAAATTCTGAACTCGGCAGATATGACTCCACGTGGCTCAAATTTATTCGCTTGCCCAGCGCGAGGACTCCACAAAACGAGGAGAAAAGTTTGAGACACCTCTGGAGGTGGCTGAAAATTTGTTCCTCGTTCCTTGTTCTGAAGATCAGTATAAATGATGTATAAATGATATAAATGGTCGCTTTTGAGGATTTAGGAATAAAGATGCTGCTGGATTTGGCACGCCGACAGTGTCATCATCATCTGTGTCATCACCGATATGGTTCGACTACTATGACTTCTTCACTGTCATCAGCGCCATCTCCGATATCGACTTCGGTAGTCAGACAGTTCATAGCATCTGTCATTGTCACATCTGACACCTTAGGGGCTGTCATCACATTCTTTCGGCGGAAGCTATAACACTTCGTATTATCTTGTGTATAGCTTCACAGTTTCACGGTTGACATATGCGAGCTGCTGAGATTCAGTAGTTCAGTATCACGTATGACGTATGACAGTGACAGTGACAGTACAGTGACTTCCTACCTGTACTCAGTAGTTCGACTTCGGTAGCTTAGACTGTGACACACGATATGATTGCCTAGTGACGGCCTCAGAGCTTAGATAGCCTGAGAGTCGTGTATTCATTTCTATCTTTTGATATACCCGATTGCCTCGCTCAAACCCTACGGCGTTCAACGTTTTCACTGTGTCACTAGGACATTCTAGTAGGCTATAGGCCCACCACTTGCCTAAAGTGGTTTTGATTCAAAGCCACTAAATGGCTGGCTAAAGCTGTAGAGGGGCGAGCGTGGCTGAGTAGGTAGAATGTTGCGGGGTGCCGCGTTTTCGCGGCACAACTGACTGCGTGGATGGAGGGGTAAGCGCGACGAGTGGCGGAGGAGAGTACGGAGAAGATGGGTCAGAGAGCGCTGGGGCCCCCGATGGTATGCAGCCGATTGCGCAGAGTTTGGTACTGAGTGGTTCGCGACACGTTAAAAAGGCCATGACCTCGGACATCGACAAGCGCGGAGACCTCGACCCTACTCTCCTACTTTCCGCCCACCCCCGCCGCTCCGCGTTTTTCCTCACTACTCTATACGTCTTTACCCGTATCATTTTACCTTAATTTGCCACGCTTGCCGCTTGTTTGTGAACTTTGAGCGGATCTTGAAATCTTGCGGGCGACTTGGCCGTTTTTGACCGCTTATAACTTGCGGACCACTTGAGCTCAGACATTTTCCTTTGGAGGGTGTTTTTACTTCACCATTACCGGCCGTGTTACCGAGTTTCGTGGGCATCGGAGCAGATTTTGAATTTATCTTGGATTTGGCCCCTTCCTTGAGGGGGGCTCACCCTTATCGTTAGGGTTTCATCCCTTCGGTGCTTCGCTTACAGTTGCCATGGCTGCCGTGGATCCTTCTGATGGATTCACCACTCCGGTTCCGGCTGGGATCGACACGCGGAGGGCGCTTCCCTTCAGCGACGGCCCTGAGGAGCCTGTGCCCCCTACACCTGTGAAGAATCGCCCACTTGCGGGTGATGAGACAGGCGGTGCTGTGATTGTCAGGGAGTTCCTTAAGGACTGCCAGACTATTCTCCGCGAGCCTGGTCACCGAGCCAGCATCATCCAGCAAGTTCGTGACCAGTGCCGGCCCACTCACATCAAAGCCTCGGAGTGGGTTTTCGACATCGACAAGATCAAAGGCCAAGTGCCTCGGGAAATTGCTTTGGACCGCTTCACTCAAGCGGTAAAAACCCAGCTAACTGACTTCAATCTCCAGTTTGCCACGGTATTCCACCCGACAGACCTCACCACGACTGTTCTTCCTGAGGCCACTCGTATTCTCTACCGCATCCTGACGTCATTGGTGCGTGGATCATGCCTTCGGCTCATTGAGGAGTCGGCTACGGTGTCTCCGGATGATGGGCGCCGTGCATGGCTCGTCATCTGCCGGGCCGTTGCCGTAGCACCTGACTTGTAGTGCTTCACTGTGTGTTTGTTTTCACAGGTTTGCGCCCACCACCGGCCTAAGGTGGTTAGTTAAAACCGCCAATTATGGCTGGCTAAAGCCTTTATAGGGGCTCGAGGCTGAA
>LGRX02025554.1:0-20618 GCA_001247695.2 Cymbomonas tetramitiformis | reverse complement strand
TGACAATCCGGGCAAGATGGATCAGAACGGCCATCCACTCAACTGGATTCTCGACGCTTGCTGCGGCGTCGGCTCGACGTCCATGGCCGCCATGAGGTGTGGTATGAACGCGATCGGCTTCGACCACGACCAGTTCATGGTCAGCTCTGCGCAGCAACAGCTGATCAATTTCGACAACGAGCCCGATCAGGACGCCGAGACGAAGCCAAAACAGAAGAGCGAACCGACGGCGAAGGGCAAGGAAGCGGCCACTGCCGAATCTGAGGAAGATGAGAATGATGAAGATGAGGAAGAAGAGAATGATGAATAAAATAGTAGGATTTGTCGACCGCCCTGACTGATAGTATCAGTCATGCCTCGACGGTATAGGGTGAAAAGTACTCTACTCGTAAACATTTGAATAAAGAATGATACATGTATGCATATTTCGGTGTTTTCATTGTACGCATACTGCACTTTTCTACCGTGTTGCCTTTATGTATCCCTATTTCGCGCATAAATATCACTAAACCCTGATTTTTTTGAAATATATATAAATCCAAAAATGACATATGATAATATCATTTTCATCGAATAGTGTGTTTCTTCCCAGGGGATGGGAAGATCGCGCTTGTTCATCTCGTGAGGCACGTTGTGCCCGATCACGAGGAGTTCAGCGCTGCGGACTTCCTATTCGCTGGTGACAGAGTTGATCTGAGGGCTGGCCAGGACCCAGCGGACTACATCGACGTGTTCCAGACTTCTCTGGACACCGTTGAGTCTGACTTGGGTCCTGGGTGCACCGTGACCATCTCCGAGAAGGCGCGGATTGCATTGTTTCTCCGTAGGATCTGTCCCGTCTTTTATAAGGCGGTGCATGATGCCTACACAGAGGAGAAGCTCGATGCTGACTCCTCGCTTTCCTTGCTGACCTGCTTCCGTGAGACACGGGCAGTTCACAGGAACGCGGGGACGAAACTCAAGTCCCCACTAACGGCTGCTTTCTACAATGATGCAGGTTCGCATCACGGCGGAAGCCGTGGTGCACATGGCCGCAGGGGAGTCCCTGACCGCACCTCTTCCCGTCAGTACATTCCGCCTCGTCGCACTAACCCTTTTAAAGGAATTGGCTCTGGTTACCGTGCAGGAGTCTTTCCCCGTAAGGGTGGTAAGACGGGCGGTAAGGGCAAGCAGAAATCCGGCAAAGGCAAGGGCAAGGGCAAGTCCCGTGTCGTCTTTGATCGGCAGACCCAGCAGTTCCGAGGGGAATGCTGGACCTGTGGGTCAAAGGGGCACAGGGCTGCCGACTGCCCGAAGCTGATGTCGGCTCATGCTTTCCACCTAGACCCGAAGCTGCTTGCGGAGCATGCTCGGACGGAGATCCTAGCCGCCCATGCCTATTCTACGAAGGGTGGGTATACCCACCGTAAGAGGTGCTTACGGTGGGTATACCCACCCGAAGGGTATCAATAATTACCGATGATTGGCTGCGAATCACGGCATGTCACCAGTGACCAACTTGTTCTAGACACTCCCGTGAATCTCTATGGAGCCTCCACATGCGCCAGAAATGACTTGATAACGGGCCAAACGAACCCAAATACCCAAACCCTAATATCATCGGAATGCACTGTGTATATAGTATATTTGGTGTGCATAGTACCTGATTTTGAATGTGCAAGTGTCGGAGGTCTGCGAGGTGGCAGCACATATTGTACCAAAAAGTACGTCGGTTATATACCAAAATCAAAGTACATATCGAAAAATAAGTATATTGATGTTATACCAAGCTGCAGAAGTCTGCAAATAGAGTTGAATGGGTATACCCACCGTAAGCGAAGTTTTCTACCCACCGTTATTTCCCCAACTTCAAGGTTGTGTAATGTGCCCAAAACTTATCGGAGACGTGTAAATTAAGTTTTCCGTCCTTTAATCAACCTCTTGGGTCACATAAAATCCATATGTTTAACCCCCGCAACCTACTTGTGCGGTCGGTACGAGCTTGCAAAGTTTGGCGTTACGGTGGGTATACCCACCGTAATATTTTTAGAATAGGCACCCAGTTTCAGACTGCCTACGAGGAGTCTGAACAGGCACTAGAGTCCTTCTGTCTGTTGCACGGCACCCCAGCAGTTGTCGGGTACCAGGAGAACTCGTGCTCTGACAGTGAGAGTGAGGAGAGTTCTCACTCCGCCAGTCAGGAGCACGGGGACTCCGATGAGTCTGACGACGATGGGGACTGGGACGGCCTCTCCGAGGCTCAACAACAGGAGTGGGACCGCCTACAACAACATGCGGAAACCAAATTCCAAAAGTTCTGTGCACAGTCCGAGAAGGTCTCGCTGTCACTCCGAAGAGTGCACTTCGGGATGTTCCGGATCGGCACAGAACAGAAGGCTTGTGACCCCTTTCCCACTCCCCCCTACTTGCTGCCTGACATCCCTGCTTCTGCACCTGCCTCTGCACAGCATGATGCACCTCTCGAGGTGTCACAGCACTCACCACAGTCCACGGCTGCGGTGGTGCTCGCCTGTTGCAGAGAGTACCACTCCGGCCGGACACAGCAGACACCGCACGGGTCAGCCCTTGTGGATCATGCTCCGCAGGACCGAGCAGACTCGTCGGTGGTGTCTGCTGGACTGTTTGCAGCACAGTGTGAGTCACTGTCCTCGCCCGTCCACCACACGCACACCGTCCCTGCACTCACAGAGACTTGCTCTCTGTTTGCAGGAATGACGGTGGTGCAGGGTGACGGTGAGGACAGTGACATGTACACGGCACCGGCACCCACCGAGCACTCTTCCCCACACCACACTCACAGTGCATCTTTGTTGAGGGAGGGGTCACGGAGCAGTGCGGTGCCCCCGCCTGCTTCCCCCCTGTCTGCTCCAGGGAAATCCCTGGAGCAGGTTCACTGGGAGCGGGTGTGGGAGGAGGACTACAGGTCCCCTACCGTTTGCCACGGTAACCTTTTGCCATCAAAGAGTTCACTAGGAGCTAGGGGTGTAGCCCCTCTGGTGACGCCCCCGCCACCTGGCCCTCCTGACTTGTTGCTGTCTGATGCAGGCTCTGCCGTGTCAGTGTCCCCACCAGCCAGTGAGCACCGGGTGCACACTGGGGGCACTGACACGGCCCCAAACTTTAACTCAATCAATCTTGGAGGTCGCCCTACAGAAGGGAGTCTCTTCCCCTCTTTCCTTCAGCAGTGTCCTCCTGTCCCCGCTCCGGTCCATGAGTCGCTTGACCTGACTAGTGACACGCACATGTCTGACACACAGGCACCACCTCCACCGCCACGGCGTGTCGGTAGAGGTGGTGTCTCTATCTTCCGGTGTGCATTCATGTCCTTTGCCCTGTTCACTTGCTTCCTGGCAAGTGCTTCGGCGGAGGCCCTCTCAGCCGCAGCACCTGTTCAGGGAGTGTGGTACGGATTGACATTGTGTCAACCGGGGGGGGAGATGGGAGGTGGGCAAAGCAGTACTGCAGTCAGTCAGTACAGTCAATCAGTCCAGTCAGTCCAGTCAGTTTGGTCTGGGGATGGTGGTTTATCCGATAGTGGCTTACCTGATGGTGGCACCGGTATCACTCCTGATTGGTCTGCCACCCGGCAGTGTTCCTCTGGTGATGGTTCTGGGTATTCCTCTGGTGATGGTTCTGGGTATTCCTCTGGTTCCGATTGGTATTGGCAGTATGACTCTGGTCAGCACCGCCACTATGGTTCTCCTCGTGGCTCCGACGGTTCCCCACCAGACAGCTCAGCCCAGATCTGTCTCCTTCAGGCGCTTGAGAAGCGGCGCCAGAGGTACAGAGCAGTATCAGCTCTGCTCCTGACAGCCTTCCTTGGCATAGTCCTGACATGTCTCTACCAGAGTGTCTATGAGGAGTTCCTCGTCGAGGCTCACTTTGAGGCTGGTCACCACCTGTCACCGATCTCCGCTGTCTGCAGCCCTGTGACTCAGACCCCGCTCTACGGCGCCATGCAGTATGTAGGCGACACAGCTCTGGAGATGTGTACCTGGTTTGGACTATTCTGTGCACCCCCTTAGTCATCTTCTCCCAGGACCCCATGATACATCTGTACTCTATCACCGGTTCTGACACTGATGGCATTGTCTGTGACTCCGGTGCAACCGGCAATATCACCGGGTCCAGACACAGGATCACTGACCTTGATACCAGCAGGACCATATCCTTCAGTACAGTCATGACTGGACCCGCTTCACGGACTGATGGCACTGGCACACTGAGACTGATCGGCAGAGACATACTGACTGGTGACATTGATGAGTATAGCATTCCTGGCTGCCATTTCAAACACGGCGCCAAAACCCTCCTGTCAACCCGAGTTATGCTCCGGGAGGGTTTCTCATCACCTGACTTCATCAGTATGACATATACCCATCTTGACTCTGGCCGGATATACTCTATCATTGATGATGGCACAGACTATCTTTGGGCAGAGCCAGAGTCAGCAGATGCCAGCTTTCAGGCCTTTCAAGACAATAAGAAGAGGCACAGATCAGGGGACCCATCCGACTGGATGTGGTCCAACAGTCAGTACAGTGCCTGGGCTACTACACATGGGTCTCCTACGGCTACGGCCAAGCTGGGGGAACCAGCCTTTGATGTCTCTATGTTCGGCGACTCTCTCCCAGTCGGAGAGGGCAATAATCACCCTGCTCTGCAGCACTATCACAGTCAGAACAGTATATTCTCCGTCCAGTTGACTGGTTATTACTTCTATGCTAATCCGCCATTCACTATATCTATTCTGGACCGCCTTTTCACTAAAGGCAATGCTGACTTTCCTCTGGACCCTCATAATACTGTATATTTCTGGATAGTTCCCTATATGCCATCCCACAGGATCTGGCATAAGACCTGTACTATGGAGGTATTACATATCTGGCCTACTGGTACTACGGGGTTATTCAGCTACCTTGAGCGACACACCTACACCTCCACACACCCTCTCACCCCAGCTGGTTCTGACGGTGGACCTGGTCGGGTCTTCATCGATGGCACACCCTTTCCCATCTGCATCCTCTACCGAGACCGCCACACCCCGATCAGGGTCAGTCCTCCCCTTGAGCTGCATGATGCTCTCGGGCATGCCTCGATGACCCGTATCCTCCGTCTCTATGACATGCCAGGGGTAGACTTGGGCAGACCACAGTGTTCCAGAGCAGCTCTTGCTTCACTTACCACCTGCTCTCAGTGGTGTGCAGTCTGTGCAACGACGGGCCTCAAACAAAAACCAGCCCCGAGCAGAGACCGCCTCCGTACCAGTCAGCAACAGCCAGCCCGGAAATGGGCCTCAGACATGACAGGCCCCATCTCACCCAGTGGCTACAATGGGCACAGATACCGTATACACTTCATTGACATCTCCACCAGATACCTATTTGTGTTCACCGTTGCCTCTAAGGCAGACTACTATGTATGTCTCCTGAGATTCATTGCCTATACCAGATCCCTCTCTTACGGCATTGATGAGCTATTCCTGTCCACCTCTACAGTCTCAGACACTGAGATGGTGCTGAGGACTGATTGTGCACCTGAGATGGCAGATGCCAAATGCCGGGCAGCTTACCAGCAGCATGGCATTATCCACCAGACCTCTTCTCCCACAGTCCATACGGACAATCCTTATGCGGAGAATGTCACTGGCATCCTGTCCCGTATGATCCGGTCCATCCTCACAGCTTCTGGACTCGACCTCAGCTACTGGCCGCTTGCGGCTAAGCATGGTGCCTTGTTGTGGTCCATTACACCACACAAGGAAGTGGTGACTACTCCTATCCACACTATGACAGGTCATCACTTTCAGTACCGTCGTCTCCGTGCATTTGGTGCACACTGCTACAGTAGAAGTCGGGTATTAAGAAAGCAGGCCAAAAATCCCAGCCGCTGCTTTCTTAATTCAGAGGGCCATCGCACGACAGCCAGCGTAGTTGCGTTTCTTAAAATGCCCCCCTGACTGCCTTGGATTGACAGCAGTCGTCTGTTTTTCGGGATCGCTAGCGTGACACTTTCTTAATCGACGGCCCTTGGCCTTTCGATGTGTATGCAACCCAGCGGCTGCTTTCTTAATGTTTTCTTAATCGATCGATTTTTGAAACGTTTGTGACACTGTTGACTGTAGAGCCCTAATGGACGGGCCCAAAAAGATAGCTCTTAGAAAGTTAAAGACACTGTTCGACGAAGATGTTTTGTCTGAACCCGAGTTTAAGGCAGAGAAGGCTAAGCTGCTTGGGAGAGAAGGTCATGATGTGTATGATCTCAGTGCGAGTTTGATGTCTGAGTTAAGAGAACTGAAATCGTTTTTCCAAGATGATATTCTTGATAGGGACGAGTTTCTTGCGCAGAAGCGCGTATGCCTCGACCTTACGTCTACTCTTTCAGCGCCAGTTTCCAACGACGTGGAGCGGATCGAGGATAGTGTTGTGGATGCTATAGGTGGTAATTTGGAGACCGACTGTGCACAGTTGTTATCTTCACCGCTTTCTTCATCAGCGCAGCAAGCTTCTCAGAATGCAGCACCTCAGAATTCTGGTGGCGTGATGGTGCCAAGTGCCAACGTGAATCTTAGTCAGCAAGAGCCTCCTCCCTCGAGTACATTCGTTGCCAAGAAGATGCCTTCGAAACAGGCCACGTTTTTCGACCTGGGATATTCGGTGGCGGTGACCACCAAAACTGGGAAGAAATTTACGGCCACCTCGCGCCCTAGTGAAGAGCCTAAGGGTTTCAAGTGCCGATTTTGTGTCTTCACTAGTTTTCACAAACCAGCTCTCGCCCAACATGAGAAGGTCAAACACGCCGTGAACCTCACCAAAGATGAGATGCAACGCGGCTGGGCTAAGAATGGCGTCGACTGCGAGTTCACTGAGTGCGATGCCACCGACTTTGACAACGAGGCTTGGCTCTTGGTGGATGTCAGGCCAGTCCTTGCTATTGGAGCCGTGGGGAAGGTTGGGAGTCGGGTGGGCACTCCGTCGAAACCTGTGAAGGCACCTGTGCAGCGTGATAGTGACTCGAACATCGGTAGGCGCGGGGCTGCCAAGAGAAAGTCCTACGAAGCCATCACCAAAGTGGAGGTGCTTGAGACGTTCGATCGCTACGTGAGTAAGGGGAGCAAGACTCCACAAGAGGACGCTGCTGAGGAGACTGGCGTGCATGTCAGCCTCATCAGCAAGTGGGCAAACCCTGCTGTGAGGAAGGAGATCTACACGCGAGCTGGGTCCACCAAGCAGAAGCATCTACGCAGGAAGGCTCGAAAATTCACAGGTAACTAGCTTCGTACGCATTTGTCAATTCGTTAGCGACGGAGGCGGGGTGTCGTGACTGGAAGCGTGGGTTTTGGGGTTTTTACGGTTGGCGGTGCGTATGTTTCTACAGGGGTGTATGCTGATATGGAGGACGCCTTGTACAAGGAGTTCTGTGATCGTAGGGCGAGGGGGCGACGGTGTGGGCCCTTATGGCTCTCTGTTCGCGCACGTGCCATCTTGAAGCAGGAAAACGAGAAAGCGAAAGCAGCAGTAGCAGCGGCGGAATCGGCGGAAACGGCAGAGGCAGCGGTGGATACGTGCAACACCGACAGTGGTGCGTGTTACGTGTGCATGAGTGCGACGTGGGGTCCTGAAGACTTGCCTGCGCATACCTGTGCCACGTGCGGCCTTTCCTGGCATCATATTTGCAGCCAACCTGAGTGTCCGCGTTGCCACCCCAACCCAGATCTTCCACCTGAAAAAAAGCCACCTGTGGTGGGTGCGCCACTTGCTGAGGGAGAAAATAACTCTCGCGAGGAGGTCAAGGAGAAGCCGCTGAGGGTACTTTCGGACATTGCGGTAGGGAAGTTTAAGGCTTCCCAAAGTTGGCGTGTGCGCTTCAGCAAGAGATTCAAAATCTCTTCCCGCCGGCGGACAAACTGTAAAAGTAAGTCGAAGGAGAATCGAGTGCAGGGCATCTTGAGCTGGCACACCGACTACTTTAAGATGTTGCGCGGTGACAACGCTACAGGTAGCCAGCACATTCATGAGAAGTGGGGACGGTTCCAGCCTCACCAGCGTGTGAACGTGGACCAGAGTCCTCTTGGATTCATCAGTGGCCTACAAGACACGTATGACCACACTGGCACGCAGGAGGTGTGGATATCCACTCCGAACGGGGCGAGCCTTGAGAAGCGCCAATGCACTCTGCAAATTTGTTTCGTTGCTGACGCGCAAGGCCAAGCTCAGCCTCGCATCGCACTTATTTTTCGTGGACTTGGACTTCGCATCTCGGCCTTGGAAAAGGCTGCCTGGGACTCCCGTGTTGATGTTTATTTCCAACCCAATGCTTGGGCCGACAGGGACTTTTGTGTAGAGTGGGCGAAGCGGACCTATGCGCCTTGGGCAAAAGCCGTGGGGGGCGAGAAAGTTCTTCTTATGGACAACTTGGACGGCCAACTGACTAAGGAGTTCCGTGACTTCTTGAAGCATGAAACTGATACCCTTCCGTGGTATTTTCGTCCGCAGTGCACTGACTTGTTGCAGCCCGTCGATCGTCACGTCGCTCAGCTGCTGAAGCTGCTCATCGCGGCTGAGCAAGAGGGTTGGCTTGAGGATGATGCCAACCTTGACAAGTGGGAGAGCGGTCTGTTGACTGCTTCTGAACGGCGTATTTTGCTGACGTCGTGGTGTGGAGAAGCTGTTGACAAGCTTTGGAAAAAGCATCAGTCTGGGAAGTCGTTCGACGGCACCGGGAGCAATCTCACCATTGACCTATCCGATCTGGATAAGGTCAAGCCACAGAATCTGAACAACTATCCAGAGCTGCTTCTGAAAGCTCTGAAAGGTGTGCCTCCTGCGGCCTCTACCCTTGGGGGGTGTGCTGAGCTTGAGGTTGAAGTGCCAACGGCGGCAGAGGCAGAGTCCAGCGGGGATGATCTGGACTCTAGTGTTGAAGATGCCTTCGACAGCGATGACGAGACGGCACTTCAAGATGCTGATCTAGAGGAAGCGGCACAGGCATACTGGACCCCAGACGGCATGCACGCGGTTTTGGAGCCGCCTCCACTGGACAAAAGGTTTGTGAAGAGTGTCATTCTTTTCAAGTGGTTCCAGGTGGGTTGGCAGCTCGGGCGTGTGCGCAAGAAGCTGCCCACAAACAAGGAGGGCTTCAACTTCCAGGTGTTCTACCCTTGTGAGGGGAGGGTTGCAAAGCACGGCTTGACTGCTTGCACGTATGTAGGCAACCTCACCGAAGGACAACTCGCTGATGCGAAGGATGGATCTTGGCTGATGTTCAAACCTGTGGAGTAGACAGCTTCGTTTGTTTGGTTGTTGCTTAAGTGTAGTGAACACAACAAGCTGTAGTGGCCTAATCATGCAGTAATAGCACTTATCACACTGATGTCGGTATTGCGTGTATGCTCTGCACTATCTTGCAGTGCTAGGTAAATCGATATATTCGTTGAATTACTGTGTCCACTTCATTGATTAATAACATTACAATAAATAAGTTCTCCGGAGTACCCAATATTTGCCTTATTGTACACCTGGACAAACGTAGTTGCAGGAGCATAATATAATCTGTTTCCATTATTTACTTTCAAAAATCTAGCGCGGACTTTCTTAAATCAATGCTTTATGGCCATAATCTATGCATAATATTTCATACTTCCAGCGTGTGTACTTTCTTAATATGGGGACTTTTGGGTGGGTCTCCGTAACTTCACCAGCGGCTGGCTCACTTTCTTTTTCTTAAATTTTTGGCAAAAACCCAGCGGCTGCTTTCTTATAGGTCGACTTTCTTAATACCCGACTTCTACTGTATGTGGTTATGGACAGTCAGCAGAGGAACAGCAGACAGCCAGGCATCTCATCAAAACTTCAGAACAGATCATGGGCAGGCCGCATGGTTGGTATCTCTATGGGCTCTAATGCCTACAAGATCCTAGACACCTCTGACGGCACAGTACATCTTGTGGGCAAGCCACACTGGATACCTACCTATGAGCACCTGGGCAGATCCATGTCAGCATTCCCAGACACTATGGCAGCTGACAGAGAGGCTGATGCTACCTTTATCAGGCCATCTCCCTTCTCAGAGACACTCGACTGTACCTATGCCCAGATCATTGAGATCAGCTCATACTACTGCACTTCCGACCGACAGTCTTACGGCTGTGTGCTTCTCTCTGTTCCGTCGAGGGACAATACCTGGACTGACGTGGTTCATTATGTCAAGTCCACACCCGACGGTACACACTACAGACACCTGCTGGTGTATGTCGCACACTATAGGAAGACCGTCTCGGTCAATGAGCACTATCCGATCTGGACAGCTGTCAGAGCCCGAGAGAGCCGCAGACATCCATCATATGGCGCTATCATCATCTCCACCGACAGAGGCAGCAGCACACCTTATGGTGTAATATTTGAGCCTACTCCAGAGTCTACCTACGGTTGGCATATGGACCTTCCTGCTACCCTCGTCAGCTTTCCGTCCACCCATGCCGCCGCCTTCCTTCCCTTCTCCGATGATCCCAGCAGAGATGTCCGCCCCGAGTACATTCCACAGCAGTACACCTCAGCTGACAGCTTCATCAGATCAGGACCCAGAGAGTTGGTGGTGCACATGTTCAATATTTCTGCACCCCAGCTCAAACCAGTCCACGGTGTCAAGCAGGCACTTTCCACCCCAGAAGCAGTTCAGTGGCAGGAGGCTATGGATGCCGAAGTGGCTGGTCTGGCCGCCGACAATAAAATGGTCCCGGGACACCTTCCCTCGGGTACCAAAGGCCTGACCACTCTCTTTGTGTTCTCCAGACCCTTCAAACCAGACCCCTCAGCACCATCTGGCACACGGCAGATCTTCAAAACCAGACTGTGTGCCAATGGTAAGCAGACATACGGCTACCTTCCGTGGGAGACCACCTGTACCACACCTCAGCTTTATGCCTTCAGACTGGCCTTCATCTTCGGCAGCATCTTCAGTCTGAAGATGAGTCACTTCGATGTCTCCCAGGCCTTTATGAATGCTAAGCTGGATGTCCCAGTATGGGTATCATTTCCGGGTGGTTACACCTATCAGGGGTTCGGTGGTGCTTTACTGCACTATGCACTATATGGCCTTAAGGTGGCCGGTGCTTCCTGGCAGAGACTGGTTAAGATATTCATGCTCAGCTTTATGTTCGGCGAGGTGACATTCAGGCAGTCCTCTCATGATGACTGCATATATTTCATCTACACTGATTTGGTTAAGGCCATGTGTGTAGTCTATGTGGATGACTTCATACTGGTCGCCAGTACAGAGCTTGAGGATGCCTTCTGGGCAGCATTCAGAGCCAGGTTTCTGGCTAAACATCTCGGAGAGGTCACCTCGGTTCTCCAGATGCGGGTCAGGCAGGATCAGATTGGTATCTACCTTTGCCAGTCCAGACAGATCAAGGACTTGATGGCCAACAACAACATCACAGCTCATTCCTACAGAACTCCTATGGACCCGAAGCTTATCATCAAGAAACCAGCAGATCCCGACCTGTCCCTTGTCCCCAGTTACAGATCCATCCTCGGCTCACTGCTATGGCTGGCCCGTGGCTCACGACCTGACTGCTACTATCCCGTAATCTATCTGGCTCAGTTTGTATCATGCCCTTCTGAGGAGTCTATGAAGGCTCTGATCAGAATTGCGCAGTACATGGACAGCACGGCTCATTACTCTCTGGCATTCTACTACCCCGAGACTCCGGTCAAGGTCATCACCATGTTCTGTTATTCAGATGCTGACCTGGCTAGGGACTTAGAGAATGATGCCCGGTCCTATTCTGGCTCCGTGATATTTCTGGCTGGTATGATACTGCAGTGGCATTCAGGGAGGCAGACCATCACTGAGGTCTCCTCCACAGGGTCAGAGTATGTTGCAGCCAGTACGGCAGCTCAGCGGTTGGTATCACTGATGTTCATGCTCACTGAGATATTTGGTTCTATTACTCACCGTATTGATTCCCAGCAGCCCCTTGATTCCGATCTTGACCATGCTATTCAGTACCTTGACAGAGCAGCCACAGATATTCACTTTGACATGCCTTCCCTTCAGACTACCTCAGTGCTCAGGCGTCTGCTTGAGAAACAAAACAAACCAGCAGACGGCCTGACTTCAGTCCGCCCAAACTCTCCCACAATTCCTGATGAACTCAGTACAGATGAAATCACTCCCCTCAGATTCCAGAACAACCGGAACAGAGAATATATCAGTACAGCTTCAGCTCAGCCCCGCCTGGAGTTACCTATTCCCCTGCTGCTGGATAATGATGCATGCAGATCTATTGTCGAGCATCACCTCCTCTCCGAGAAGGTGAAGCATGTGATTATCAGATTTCATGTCCTCCGAGACTTTGTCAGATTGAACTGGATTCAGTGTGCCAGAGTCCCATCAGCTCGGAACCTGGCAGACCCTTACACCAAACCAGTTCCTCCAGTCAAGGACATGCAGCCCTACTTCATTCAGATGTTCCAGCAATATATGGCCATGGGTAAGGCTCAGGCTGCAGTTATTCAGAAATGATTTACTGGTATTCAGAAAGCAGCAGCATGATCTGACTGTGAGTACCTTGCTTTCCTGTTTTCCTGTTTTGGGTTGTTTGTGTAGCTAACTGTGCTTTGCAGGTACTGGCCTATATTCAAAGTTACTTATGGCTGGTTACTTTATGTTAGTTACTGTTTTCCTTAGAAAATGAATCACTGTATTAGATAGAAAATGATGTGGCACTCATTGATAGATTTGTGTATATGGACATTGATATTCCGAGCTCACTCTATGGTATTAGCTACACTGCATTAGTCACGGTATCCTTACAGTGTCTGTTCCGACCGTGAGAGCCACCGCTGCTGTCAGTCATGATCTCTCTCTTCATTCTCCCTCTGCAGTAAGTCTTTCCGGTGACGGGCGGATCTGGACCTGCTTCGGCACTCCTTATCCTACCCCTGACGAAGCACCCCGGATAGCTTGCAGCCACGGTGTGTGGACCTCCAGAGACATGACATATCACTATTCCCCGACAGCAGGGTGGCACCAGGGACAGATTACTGCCCGTGTCAGGACGTTGGGTCTACGGACCAGCTTTTCGGGGTTTTCAGCCCTGACACGGTGTGACTGCAGTTCCACCATTTCCATCATCTTTCTGGATTTTGGTTCTGGCACTGGATTAGTGGCATGTATCTTGGTTTGATTGGTTATTGGTCTGACCACCTCACTCGAGGTGGTGTGCTGGAGTTGACATTCAGTCCGAGTTCAGTCATCAGAGTTGTCATCACCGACCCGTCATGACCGCTGTCATCACCGACTCGACCTGACCGCTGTCATCACCGATACGGCTCGACACCTCTGACTACCTCACTGACCTAATTGTCATCTCCTCTGATCGAGTTCGGTTGTCACATGAGACAGAGCAAACACTAGCTCATTTCGCATCACACTCAGCATACTAGAACTATATATATTATATCTTCTGTATGTTGAGAGAGATTCTGAGTGCGAAACCCTGAGCGTTGCAGTGCTTCCTGTTTGACCTGTCTGTTTACTGACCGGGTCTTCTCGCAATTAGGTCGTAGAACACCCATGAAAACAAGTTGAAGTATCAGAATATTGCTAAAGCAGTATTTTGACCCTTTCGTCAACATCAACGGCTGGCACGACAGGGGTTTGGGCCTTTTCGTTGGGTTCCGAAGCGGGGATGGACTGACTATTCGTGATGGGTTGCAAAGGGTTTCCGCGGGCTTGGGCAGGCAAAGTCTGTTGTAAGGCTTGAGCAAGGAGCCGGGTCCCATATCTTGGTTTTTTTGCAGCCCCTGTGTCACAAGTTCCATAACGATAAGATGAAAACGTTTATTTTGTCCAAGCTCTGCTTGAAAACGTTCACCGAGCTCGGTTTGAAATTCTGAACTCGGCAGATATGACTCCACGTGGCTCAAATTTATTCGCTTGCCCAGCGCGAGGACTCCACAAAACGAGGAGAAAAGTTTGAGACACCTCTGGAGGTGGCTGAAAATTTGTTCCTCGTTCCTTGTTCTGAAGATCAGTATAAATGATGTATAAATGATATAAATGGTCGCTTTTGAGGATTTAGGAATAAAGATGCTGCTGGATTTGGCACGCCGACAGTGTCATCATCATCTGTGTCATCACCGATATGGTTCGACTACTATGACTTCTTCACTGTCATCAGCGCCATCTCCGATATCGACTTCGGTAGTCAGACAGTTCATAGCATCTGTCATTGTCACATCTGACACCTTAGGGGCTGTCATCACATTCTTTCGGCGGAAGCTATAACACTTCGTATTATCTTGTGTATAGCTTCACAGTTTCACGGTTGACATATGCGAGCTGCTGAGATTCAGTAGTTCAGTATCACGTATGACGTATGACAGTGACAGTGACAGTACAGTGACTTCCTACCTGTACTCAGTAGTTCGACTTCGGTAGCTTAGACTGTGACACACGATATGATTGCCTAGTGACGGCCTCAGAGCTTAGATAGCCTGAGAGTCGTGTATTCATTTCTATCTTTTGATATACCCGATTGCCTCGCTCAAACCCTACGGCGTTCAGCGTTTTCACTGTGTCACTAGGACATTCTAGTAGGCTATAGGCCCACCACTTGCCTAAAGTGGTTTTGATTCAAAGCCACTAAATGGCTGGCTAAAGCTGTAGAGGGGCGAGCGTGGCTGAGTAGGTAGAATGTTGCGGGGTGCCGCGTTTTCGCGGCACAACTGACTGCGTGGATGGAGAGGTAAGCGCGACGAGTGGCGGAGGAGAGTACGGAGAAGATGGGTCAGAGAGCGCTGGGGCCCCCGATGGTATGCAGCATTGCGCAGAGTTTGGTACTGAGTGGTTCGCGACACGTTAAAAAGGCCATGACCTCGGACATCGACAAGCGCGGAGACCTCGACCCTACTCTCCTACTTTCCGCCCACCCCCGCCGCTCCGCATTTTCCCTCACTGCTCTATACGTCTTTACCCGTATCATTTTACCTTAATTTGCCACGCTTGCCGCTTGTTTGTGAACTTTGAGCGGATCTTGAAATCTTGCGGGCGACTTGGCCGTTTTTGACCGCTTATAACTTGCGGACCACTTGAGCTCAGACATTTTCCTTTGGAGGGTGTTTTTACTTCACCATTACCGGCCGTGTTACCGAGTTTCGTGGGCATCGGAGCAGATTTTGAATTTATCTTGGATTTGGCCCCTTCCTTGAGGGGGGCTCACCCTTATCGTTAGGGTTTCATCCCTTCGGTGCTTCGCTTACGGTTGCCATGGCTGCCGTGGATCCTTCTGATGGATTCACCACTCCGGTTCCGGCTGGGATCGACACGCGGAGGGCGCTTCCCTTCAGCGACGGCCCTGAGGAGCCTGTGCCCCCTACACCTGTGAAGAATCGCCCACTTGCGGGTGATGAGACAGGCGGTGCTGTGATTGTCAGGGAGTTCCTTAAGGACTGCCAGACTATTCTCCGCGAGCCTGGTCACCGAGCCAGCATCATCCAGCAAGTTCGTGACCAGTGCCGGCCCACTCACATCAAAGCCTCGGAGTGGGTTTTCGACATCGACAAGATCAAAGGCCAAGTGCCTCGGGAAATTGCTTTGGACCGCTTCACTCAAGCGGTAAAAACCCAGCTAACTGACTTCAATCTCCAGTTTGCCACGGTATTCCACCCGACAGACCTCACCACGACTGTTCTTCCTGAGGCCACTCGCATTCTCTACCGCATCCTGACGTCATTGGTGCGTGGATCATGCCTTCGGCTCATTGAGGAGTCGGCTACGGTGTCTCCGGATGATGGGCGCCGTGCATGGCTCGTCATCTGCCGGGCCGTTGCCGTAGCACCTGACTTGTAGTGCTTCACTGTGTGTTTGTTTTCACAGGTTTGCGCCCACCACCGGCCTAAGGTGGTTAGTTAAAACCGCCAATTATGGCTGGCTAAAGCCTTTATAGGGGCTCGGGGCTGAAGATCGGGGCATGAGGTTCTAGGACGCACTAGTCACGAAAGGGGTAGAGTGAGAGAGAGGATGATTTTCCGTTCGTGAGCACAATTGCCTAGGACTAAGATGGACCGGTCTAGCTAGCCGCAGTCTCCGAAGCAGCACGCGCGTCAACATCAAGCCTCACGACACGATCGCCACCCTCTCTTACCCTACCCTATTTCGCGGCTGTAAAATTTGAACCTTTGACCCCGCATTTGAAGCCCCTCCCCTTATTTTCTATAGATTGTTCAAGTGTAAATTTGTTTTCTCTTGGCGAGAACTTTGTTGTGCATTTTTTAGAACCTTGATCACCGAACATTTTGAATTCTTGGATTTTATTGACTAACGCTCGAGCACCGCAACTGTAAAATTTCGGCATGGCCTCTACACCTTACCAACTGATGGCGCCAGCGAGGTTGAGAGCACATCCGGCTGGTGCCTCTAAGAGGCAATTGCAATTCGATCAACTGGTGCCCACACCGGTAGCGGCTTCATCTCAACCGTCAGCGGCTGAAAAGAAGTTTGATTCTGAGTCGGCAGCTTTCCTGGATGACCACCAGAAGATCGAGGCGCTTGTAAGGGGAATTAAATCTAAGCTGTGTGGCAAAGGGGATGCCATCGACGAGTGGAGGTCAGACAGTTCATAGCATCTGTCATTTTCACATCTGACACCTTAGGGGCTGTCATCACATTCTTTCGGCGGAAGCTATAACACTTCGTATTATCTTGTGTATAGCTTCACAGTTTCACGGTTGACATATGCGAGCGTAGCACCTTGACTTGTAGTGCTTCACTGTGTGTTTGTTTTCACAGGTTTGCGCCCACCACCGGCCTAAGGTGGTTAGTTAAAACCGCCAATTATGGCTGGCTAAAGCCTTTATAGGGGCTCGGGGCTGAAGATCGGGGCATGAGGTTCTAGGACGCACTAGTCACGAAAGGGGTAGAGTGAGAGAGAGGATGATTTTCCGTTCGTGAGCACAATTGCCTAGGACTAAGATGGACCGGTCTAGCTAGCCGCAGTCTCCGAAGCAGCACGCGCGTCAACATCAAGCCTCACGACACGATCGCCACCCTCTCTTACCCTACCCTATTTCGCGGCTGTAAAATTTGAACCTTTGACCCCGCATTTGAAGCCCCTCCCCTTATTTTCTATAGATTGTTCAAGTGTAAATTTGTTTTCTCTTGGCGAGAACTTTGTTGTGCATTTTTTAGAACCTTGATCACCGAACATTTTGAATTCTTGGATTTTATTGACTAACGCTCGAGCACCGCGACTGTAAAATTTCGGCATGGCCTCTACACCTTACCAACTGATGGCGCCAGCGAGGTTGAGAGCACATCCGGCTGGTGCCTCTAAGAGGCAATTGCAATTCGATCAACTGGTGCCCACACCGGTAGCGGCTTCATCTCAACGTCAGCGGCTGAAAAGAAGTTTGATTCTGAGTCGGCAGCTTTCCTGGATGACCACCAGAAGATCGAGGCGCTTGTAAGGGGAATTAAATCTAAGCTGTGTGGCAAAGGGGATGCCATCGACGAGTGGAGGTCAGACAATTCATAGCATCTGTCATTTTCACATCTGACACCTTAGGGGCTGTCATCACATTCTTTCGGCGGAAGCTATAACACTTCGTATTATCTTGTGTATAGCTTCACAGTTTCACGGTTGACATATGCGAGCGTAGCACCTGACTTGTAGTGCTTCACTGTGTGTTTGTTTTCACAGATGCAAAGTTCGCGCGCGGGCAGAATCCTCGTCCAGAATGCCATTCTGGACGAGGAAATTAATGATGCAAGAACTGTAGTATCCTGTAAATTAAATCACGATGACACGCGAGGCGCGATGCGAGACGATATGACCGTGACACTGGTTCAGGCTTTTTTCGGGACTGAGACGGAAACCAACTGTGAATTCCAGCGCGTATAACCCTTCCCTTTTCAAAATGAACGGGACCTCTGCTCCTTATGATTTGGAACCGGACCAAATTACCTTACTTACTTCCTTACTTAATCAGCAGCAAAGCGCGAATCCCAACGGGCGACACAGACGAACTTCCGATCTCACGATCGCCAGACGCTAACGATGACAGTGCCACCGCAGTCGCGTACATTTATCGCGACGCCACCCTCGCGTTATCTTATGGCATGGCATGTTGGGATGCAAAAAGCGAAGTATTGTCGCGCACATGATCCTACGGTCAGATGGCCTAGTGGAGATCTCCTTTTGAGATCGATCCGCCTAGACCTACCTCTGACCTTTATAATCTTGGCACCAAGTAAATTACCTTACTTACTACCTCTGATCTTTATCGTCTTGGCATCAAGTAAATTACCTTACTTACCTTACCTTAGTCAATCAGCAGCAGCAGCAGCAGCAGCAGCAGCAGCAGCAGCAGCAAAGCTCGAATCCCAACGGGCGACGCAGTCGAATTTTCGATCTCACGATCGCCAGACGCCAATGATGACAGTGCCACTGCAGTCGCGTGTATGTACCGCGACGCCACCCACGCGTTATGGCATGGCATGCTGGGAAGCAAAAAGCAAAGCACTGTCGCGCACATGATCCTGCGGTCAGATAGTGTAATAGCGAAAATAATTTAAACATCGCATGGCCGACGCGATGTTCGAAAATCAGATAGATTCGCTTTTACATTGCATAGCAGACGCGAGGATCGAGAAATGTCAAATCATTAATGGAATGGCAAATTCGATGTTCATGTTCGGATCTCTCGAGTGCGCCGCGTCGGCAAGATAAATAATCCCATCGACCGTCAGATGCGCCTAGTGGAGATCTTAATTTAAGATCGACCGGGCCTAGTACTTACATAGTCAATCAGCAGCAGCAGCAGCAGCAGCAGCAGCAGCAGCAGCAGCAGCAAAGCTCGAATCCCAACGGGCGACGCAGTCGAATTTTCGATCTCACGCTCGCCAGACGCCAACGATGACAGTGCCACTGCAGTCGCGTACATTTATCGCGACGCCACCCACGCGTTATGGCATGGCATGCTGGGAAGCTAAAAGCAAAGCACTGTCGCGCACATGATCCTGCGGTCATATGATGTAATGGCGATATCCATGTTAACATCGCATGGTAATTAATCGCGCTGTCCAAAAAGATCGACGCCTAGTGGAGATCGCATATTTGTGATCGACAGCGCCTAGTACTGTACTAGTTTTAAAACTAGCAAGGGGAGTAACTAGATAATAGCGTAGGTTCCTAGCAGGGAAGTGTCGGGGAAAATGGAGTTCATTCGAAACACGGAGTTAGTTTGAAGCAGATTCAAGCTTCAAATTCTGAAACTACGGTTCCGGTTGCGGCGGTTGGTTGTTCACGTGTCAGCGCACTTCAAGAATTGACTGAAGGCAGACGCTCGTATATCCTGGATCGTGTATGCCAAGATTATGCCCTTCTTACCTGAAATCGGAACTTAGAATCTTGAACCTAAGATGTACAAACATGAAATTAGGAGATGATAAAAGGTTATCCTGAACCAGAGGCCAGTGGCTGCGCTCACGGATCCTCTCCTCACTTAGAGACGGCCAGTCAAAACTCCGAAGACGTGGTCATCCGCGCCAAGGAGTAACGCGCCCGGAGCGCTCGGATTATTTTTTTACACTTTATCTGCGCTTTGTAAAGCCCATATCCTCGTTATCAACAACGTGAACTTTGTGCGTGTTCCGAAATGAAGAAGGATGAAACTTTCTCAGAATGTTTAGGAAACGCAGACGTGCCTTCCATTTACAGAGTATCCAGGCAGATCAAGCGGGATGACTTTGGGCTATACAATTGTCTGTGCTCAATAACGGAAGACGCCAAATTTGTTGAAGAGATATGCAGGCGCGTTCAGTGCACTTACAGCTTAAGTCTCAGTCAGGAACAGCTCTGTTCTGCGCATACCAACGCGACGTTGACCTGCGTGGTGTGACCATGGTGCCTCAGGCTCTACAGCGCTTTACCAACGTTCGCGAACCTGCGCTGCGGGCTTTGGTACGCGCCACAGGCAGACGACACGTGCTACTTTAAGGTACACCGCACATCGTAGAGTCTATAGACTTGTTGAAGTTTGTTGCCTTGATGAGGATACAGTTCATCAAGCTGTCTCGTTCACATTTTGTTTGCGTGTGTCGTTCGCACCCTTTGGAGAATCGCGGGAGGAGTGCTTTCATATTGACGTTGACTCAAGCACGCATCCACCGTTTCACGTGTCCCGTGTTAATAACTGCTGGTGGTTGCTGCAGTCCACAGATGGCCACAACAGTAACTGGTCGTTCAGCACAACCCGCTTAAACCTGGTATGAACTCGGCATCTAAATATAGTAACTGGTCGTTTCAGCACAACCCGCCTAAACCTGGTATGAACTCGGCATCTAAATATAGTAACTGGTCGTTCAGCACAACCCGCCTAAACATGGTATGAACTCGGCATCTAAATCGGACATCCATACTGAAACCATATGCAATGCACAGTAGCATCTCAATAGCTCTTTGCGCATGTCTAAGCCTTCCGTGTTTTCGAATACCCATGTGCAAAACCCAAGGGCTCGAAATCGTTGGAGAGGAAGACTCGACGAGGGCGACCGTATGCGTCGCCTCCGCGCAGCATTTCGCCACGAGGGCAGCAAGCGCTGTTGCAAGC
>LGRX02025553.1:0-14597 GCA_001247695.2 Cymbomonas tetramitiformis | reverse complement strand
AAGGTAATTTACTTGGTGCCAAGATTATAAAGGTCAGAGGTAGTAAGTAAGGTAATTTACTTGGTGCCAAGATTATAAAGGTCCGAGGTAGGTAAGGTAAGGTAAGGTGATTTGGTTTGGGTGAAGATTATAAAGGTCAGAGGTCTAGGCCCGGTCGATCTTAAATTAAGATCTCCACTAGGCGCATCTGACGGTCGATGGGATTGTTTATCTTGCTGACGTGGCGCACACGAGAGATCCGAACATGAACATCGAGTCTGCCAGTCCATTAATGATTTGACATTTCTCGATCCTCGCGTCTACTATGCGATGTAAAAGTGAATCTATCTGATTTCCGAACATCGCGTCGGCCATGCGATGTTCAAATAATTTTCGCCATTACACTATCTGGCCGTAGGATCATGTGCGCGACAGTGCTTTGCTTTTTGCTTCCCAGCATGCCATGCCATAACGCGTGGGTGGCGTCGCGATATATGTACGCGACTGCAGTGGCACTGTCATCGTTGGCGTCTGGTGATCGTGAGATGGAACATTCGACTGTATCGCCCGTTGGGATTCGAGCTTTGCTGCTGCTGCTGCTGCTGCTGCTGCTGCTGATTGACTACTAGGCCCGGTCGATCTTAAATTAAGATCTCCACTAGGCGCATCTGACGGTCGATGGGATTATTTATCTTGCCGACGTGGCGCACTCGAGAGATCCGAACATGAACATCGAGTCTGCCATTCCATTAATGATTCGAGATTTCTCGATCCTCGCGTCTGCTATGCAATGTAAAAGCGAATCTATCTGATTTCCGAACATCGCGTCGGCCATGCGATGTTTAAATCAGTTTCGCCATTACATCATCTGACCGTAGGATCATGTGCGCGACAGTGCTTTGCTTTTTGCTTCCCAACATGCCATGCCATAACGCGTGGGTGGCGTCGCGGTACATACACGCGACTGTTGTGGCAGTGTCATCGTTAGCGTCTGGCGATCGTGAGATCGAAAATTCGACTGCGTCGTCCGTTGGGATTCGAGCTTTGCTGCTGCTGCTGCTGCTGATTAAGGTAAGGTAAGGTAAGGTAAGGTAAGGTAATTTGGTTTGGGTGAAGATTATAAAGGTCAAAGGTATTTACTTGATGCCAAGACGATAAAGGTCAGAGGTATTTACTTCATGCCAAGACGATAAAGGTCAGAGGTCTAGGCGGATCGATCTCAAAAAGAGATCTCCACTAGGCCATCTGACCGTAGGATCATGTGCGCGACAGTGCTTCGCTTTTTGCATCCCAACATGCCATGCCATAACGCGTGGGTGGCGTCGCGGTAAATGTACGCGAATGTAGTGGCACTGTCATCGTTGGCGTCTGGCGATCGTGAGATTGGAAGTTCGTCCGTGTCGCCCGTTAGGATTCGCGCTTTGCTGCTGCTGCTGCTGCTGCTGCTGCTGCTGCCGAGTAAGTACTAGGCCCGGTCGATCTTAAATTAAGATCTCCACTAGGCGCATCTGACGGTGGATGGGATTATTTATCTTGCCGACGTGGCGCACTCGAGAGATCCGAACATGAACATCGACTCTGCCATTCCATTAATGATTTGACATTTCTCGATCCTCGCGTCTGCTATGCAATGTAAAAGCGAATCTATCTGATTTCCGAACATCGCGTCGGCCATGCGATGTTTAAATCATTTTCGCCATTACATCATATGACCGCAGGATCATGTGCGCGACAGTGCTTTGCTTTTTGCTTCCCAGCATGCCATGCCATAACGCGAGGGTGGCGTCGCGGTAAATGCACGCGACTGCGGTGGCACTGTCATCGTTAGCGTCTAGCATCCGTGAGATCGAAAGTTTGTCCGTGTCGCCCGTTGGGATTCGCGCTTTGCTGCTGCTGCTGCTGATCAAGTAAGGTAATTTGGTCCGGTTCCAAATCATAAGGAGCAGAGGTCTAGGCCCGGTCGATCTTAAATTAAGATCGCCACTAGGCGCATCTGACGGTCGATGGGATTATTTATCTTGCCGACGTGGCGCACACGAGAGATCCGAACATGAACATCGAGTCTGCCATTCCATTAATGATTTGACATTTCTCGATCCTCGCGTCTACTATGCAATGTAAAAGCGAATCTATCTGATACCCGAACATCGCGTCGGCCATGCGATGTTTAAATCATTTTCGCCATTACATCATATGACCGCAGGATCATGTGCGCGACAGTGCTTTGCTTTTTGCTTCCCAGCATGCCATGCCATAACGCGTGGGTGGCGTCGCGATAAATGTACGCGACTGCAGTGGCACTGTCATCGTTGGCGTCTGGCGATCGTGAGATGGATAATTCGACTGCGTCGCCCGTTGGGATTCGAGCTTTGCTGCTGCTGCTGCTGCTGCTGCATGTAATACACTAGGCGCTGTCGATCACAAATATGCGATCTCCACTAGGCGTCGATCTTTTTGGACAGCGCGGTTAATTACCATGCGATGTTAACATGGATAACGCCATTACATCATATGACCGCAGGATCATGTGCGCGACAGTGCTTCGCTTTTTGCTTCCCAGCATGCCATGCCATAACGCGTGGGTGGCGTCGTGGTACATACACGCGACTGTTGTGGCACTGTCATCGTTAGCGTCTGGCGATCGTGCGATGGAACATTCGACTGTATCGCCCGTTGGGATTCGAGCTTGCTGCTGCTGCTGCTGCTGATTGACTAAGGTAATTTGGTTTGGGTGAAGATTATAAAGGTCAGAGGTAGGTAAGTAAGTAAGGTAATTTGGTTTGGGTGAAGATTATAAAGGTCAGAGGTAGGTAAGGTAATTTGGTTTGGGTGAAGATTATAAAGGTCAGAGGTCTAGGTACGGTCGATCTCAAAGATGAGATCTCCACTAGGCCATCCGACAATTCAATCGCTTCAATATATTGTTCATTAGTTATTGGTTGGGCGGTTGTTATGCACGGCGGTATGATTTGCAATGTGAGACATTATATGTGTTATATGGTTAGATATGATATATTATGTCGACGGCGTACATGTAGTATACGCTAGTTACAAATAGAGGATGGCGGAGCAAGGTTTGGATGTCCAATATGATTACCAAGGCGACATAGCTAGTTACTATAATGATACGTTACTTTCTAGTGCAAACTTTTCCCTAGCGTTCGCGTGTTGGTTGCGCTTGGTGGCGGTGTATGGATGATGATATATCCCTTTCGTTCAGGTATTCATTAGTTATCAGTTGGGCGGTTGTTATGTATGTACGGCGATATGATTTGGGATTTGAGACATTAAATGTGTTATATAGCTAGATATGATATATGGTGGCGGCATACATGTAATGTAAGCTAGTTGCAAATATTGAATGGCGGAGCAAGGTTTGGCTATCCAATATGATTATCAGGGACACAAATAGTTACTATGATTACTTATTTTCTAGTACGAACGTTTTCTCAGCTTCCGCACGTTGCTTACGCTTGGCAATTGTAGTGTAGATACACGTGTAGTCGAATAAGCAAACACTTTGCATACATATCTTACATACTATTTAGCATTTGCACATGCATGGCACCGAAAACAATCTGTTGAATGTGCAGAATGTAAATGCTCACGCACCGATCAATACATCAACATCGCGGCGCGCTGCGCACAATTAGCGCTAACTGCATAATCAATACTAAGATTGCCTAATTAATGAGACATGTCTGCAACAAATCGTGAAGAATATATGGAGCGTTATACATGTTGATGTGGATAATGTTGATGTCAACAACCTCTTGGAGTGTTAGCTGAAGTCTGAGCAAGCAATATATGACCCTCGTAGCAGACTTACTTTTCTGCTACGCATGTATGGCGATGTCCGTCAGCTTGTGGCAATTGCTTAGGTGGGGGCGAACATCATGTGAAAAATAATGGAGGCTCACTATACATGAGTTGGTGGTGCACATGCCCATTTTGCATACATGTGATACACATGCTCACTCTCTTTCACACACACACACACACAATCATGGCTGAATGCTTTGATCCCCGGTGTGGGTACATGGTGCAATTGATCTTCTGCGGCTACGGTGTGCCAAAGGAGTCGGTCCGAGGAAAAGCCACACTCATGCACGCGCATAATTACATACTTGCACACGCATCCAAACACAACTCATACACACACACACACACACACACTCGCGACTGCAAGCGCGCACACACATTCTTGCCACTTTAACAATCGATATGCATGTTGCATGTAGCATGCACACGTTGCCCGCTAACAAAAGCAGACCCACCATCAATCCAGTGGATGTGAGAAACATGCTTGTGGGAATAGATCAGGGCATGACTATATACCGCACCCACACATCCTAGCCAAAAAAGAAAGTGTGCAGCCACGTTGGAAGCTCAGCCAGTGTTACACTGCAAGTATATTATGAAAATATCACACGTTGGTGCTCGAGCGCACACCGTGAAATTCGAGAGGGAAATCGGCTGCATTGAAGTCCCCATATATATAATTTTTTACAACGTTGTATTTATATATATGTATATATACGTCTAGCTTTGATTGGCATGCGCATTAGCTCGTTCACTTTATTATGTGTGTGTATGTGTGTGTCGCGCGCGCGTGCGTGTGTGCTTAGTGCGTGTGCGTGTGTGCATCAACGGGCGTATGCACTCACAACGCACTCGCTGATATTCATCAATAATTTTGAGCACAAGCCGAGACAGTGACTAAGGTGGTGCTTGAGGCGAGCACTGCATAATCTGATGTCCATTGATACCCCTTGCACAAATCATGCATATAATTATTGTGCCCATCTTGAGCTGGCATTTGTGTTTTAGGACGAATAGCAAAGGGGGGGCACGTTTGTAGCACTGCGGCAGTTGGCATCTAGCACGCATGGCATACTACTATGATCATCATATTAGTACTTTAAATTTTGACAATGTGAAAATCTCATTATGACTGCATGCTGCACAAACTGTGCGCAAATAGGCTGATGCGTATATCGAATGCAATCTTTAACAATTACCCTGCGAATAAAAAATATCACATTATGCTAAGACGCAAATGATTGGCTGTGTATGTCGATCACAAATATGCGATCTCCACTAGGCGTCGATCTTTTTGGACAGCACGATTAATTACCATGCGATGCTAACATGGATATCGCCATTACATCATATGACCGCAAGATCATGTGCGCGACAGTGCTTCGCTTTTTGCTTCCCAGCATGCCATGCCATAACGCGTGGGTGGCGTCGTGGTACATACACGCGACTGTTGTGGCACTGTCATCGTTAGCGTCTGGCGATCGTCAGATCGTTAATTCGACTGCGTCGTTCGTTGGGATTCGAGCTTTGCTGCTGCTGCTGCTGCTGCTGCTGCTGCTGCTGATTGACTAAGTAAGGTAATTTGGTTTGGGTGAAGATTATAAAGGTCAGAGGTAGGTAAGGTAAGGTAATTTGGTTTGGGTGAAGATTATAAAGGTCAGAGGTCTAGGCCCGGTCGATCTTAAATTAAGATCTCCACTAGGCGCATCTGACGGTGGATGGGATTATTTATCTTGCCGACGTGGCGCACTCGAGAGATCCGAACATGAACATCGAGTCTGCCATTCCATTAATGATTTGACATTTCTCAATCCTCGCGTCTGCTATGCAATGTAAAAGCGAATCTATCTGATTTCCGAACATCGCGTCGGCCATGCGATGTTTAAATAATTTTCGCCATTACACTATCTGGCCGTAGGATCATGTGCGCGACAGTGCTTTGCTTTTTGCTTCCCAGCATGCCATGCCATAACGCGTGGGTGGCGTCGCGATAAATGTACGCGACTGCAGTGGCACTGTCATCGTTGGCGTCTGGCGATCGTGAGATCGGAAATTCGACTGCGTCGCCCGTTGGGATTCGAGCTGCTGCTGCTGCTGCTGCTGCTGCTGCTGATTGACTAAGGTACTAGGCGCTGTCGATCACAAATATGCGATCTCCACTAGGCGTCGATCCTTTTGGACAGCACGATTAATTACCGTGCGATGTTAACATGGATATCGCCATTACATCATATGACCGCAGGATCATGTGCGCGACAGTGCTTTGCTTTTTGCTTCCCAGCATGCCATGCCATAACGCGTGGGTGGCGTCGTGGTACATACACGCGACTGTTGTGGCACTGTCATCGTTAGCGTCCGGCGATCGTGAGATGGAACATTCGACTGTATCGCCCGTTGGGATTCGAGCTTTGCTGCTGCTGCTGCTGCTGCTGCTGCTGCTGCTGATTGACTAAGGTAAGGTAAGTACTAGGCGCTGTCGATCACAAATATGCGATCTCCACTAGGCGTCGATCTTTTTGAACAGCGCGATTAATTACCATGCGATGTTAACATGGATATCGCCATTACACTATCTGATCGCAGGATCATGTGCGCGACAGTGCTTTGCCTTTTGCTTCCCAGCATGCCATGCCATAACGCGTGGGTGGCGTCGCGATAAATGTACACGACTGCAGTACTGTCATCGTTGGCGTCTGGCGATCGTGAGATCGAAAATTCGACTGCGTCGCCCGTTGGGATTCGAGCTTTGCTGCTGCTGCTGCTGCTGCTGCTGCTGCTGATTGACTAAGGTAAGGTAAGTAAGGTAATTTACTTGATGCCAAGACGATAAAGGTCAAAGGTAGGTAATTCACTTGATGTCAAGACGATAAAGGTCAGAGGTAGGTAAGGTAATTTGGTTTGGGTGAAGATTATAAAGGTCAGAGGTAGGTAATTTGGTTTAGGTGAAGATTATAAAGGTCAGAGGTAGGTAAGGTAAGGTAAGGTAATTTGGTTTGGGTGAAGATTATAAAGGTCAGAGGTCTAGGCGCTGTCGATCACAAATATGCGATCTCCACTAGGCGTCGATCTTTTTGGACAGCACCATTAATTACCATGCGATGTTAACATGGATATCGCCATTACATCATATGACCGCGGGATCATGTGCGCGACAGTGCTTCGCTTTTTGCTTCCCAGCATGCCATGCCATAACGCGTGGGTGGCGTCGTGGTACATACACGCGACTGTTGTGGCACTGTCATCGTTAGCGTCTGGCGATCGTGAGATGAAACATTCGACTGTATCGCCCGTTGGGATTCGAGCTTTGCTGCTGCTGCTGCTGCTGAATGACCATCTCCGTTCGCTTTCCTCATACATAGCAAATAAAGAAAAAGGCGAACGGAGATGGTCATTCAGATGACCCATATCTAAATTCATAACACGTACAGCGAACGGAGATGAAAATTTGGTTTGGGTGAAGATTATAAAGGTCAGAGGTAGGTAAGGTAAGGTAAGGTAAGGTAATTTGGTTTGGGTGAAGATTATAAAGGTCAAAGGTAGGTACTAGGCGCTGTCGATCACAAATACTAGGCGGATCGATCTCAAAAAGAGATCTCCACTAGGCCATCTGACCGTAGGATCATGTGCGCGACAGTGTTTCGCTTTTTGCATCCCAACATGCCATGCCATAACGCGAGGGTGGCGTCGCGGTAAATGTACGCGACTGCGGTGGCACTGTCATCGTTAGCGTCTAGCATCCGTGAGATCGAAAGTTTGTCCGTGTCGCCTGTTGGGATTCGCGCTTTGCTGCTGCTGCTGCTGATTAAGTAAGGTAATTTGGTCCGGTTCCAAATCATAAGGAGCAGAGGTTGCGATCTCCACTAGGCGTCGATCTTTTTGGACAGCACCATTAATTACCATGCGATGTTAACATGGATATCGCCATTACATCATATGACCGCAGGATCATGTGCGCGACAGTGCTTTGCTTTTTGCTTCCCAGCATGCCATGCCATAACGCGTGGGTGGCGTCGTGGTACATACACGCGACTGTTGTGGCACTGTCATCGTTGGCGTCTGGCGATCGTGAGATGGAACATTCAACTGTATCGCCCGTTGGGATTCGAGCTTTGCTGCTGCTGCTGCTGCTGCTGCTGCTGCTGCTGCTGATTGACTAAGTACTAGGCCCGGTCGATCTTAAATTAAGATCTCCACTAGGCGCATCTGACGGTCGATGGGATTATTTATCTTGCCGACGTGGCGCACTCGAGAGATCCGAATATGGACATCGAGTCTGCCATTCCATTAATGATTTAAGATTTCTCGATCCTCGCGTCTGCTATGCAATATAAAAGCGAATCTATCCGATTTCCGAACATCCCGTCGGTCATGCGATGTTTAAATCATTTTCGCCATTACACTATCTGACCGTATGATCATTAATGATTTGACATTTCTCGATCCTCGCGTCTGCTATGCAATGTAAAAGCGAATCTGTCTGATTTCCGAACATCGCGTCGGCCATGCGATGTTTAAATCATTTTCGCCATTACACTATCTGACCGTAGGATCATGTGCGCGACAGTGCTTTGGTTTTTGCTTCCCAGCATGCCATGCCATAACGCGTGGGTGGCGTCGTGGTACATACACGCGACTGCAGTGGCAGTGTCATCGTTGGTGTCTGGTGATCGTGCGATCGAAAATTCGACTGCGTCGCCCGTTGGGATTCGAGCTTTGCTGCTGCTGCTGCTGCTGCTGCTGCTGCTGATTGACTAAGGTACTAGGCCCGGTCGATCTTAAATTAAGATCTCCACTAGGCGCATCTGACGGTGGATGGGATTATTTATCTTGCCGACGTGGCGCACTCGAGAGATCCGAACATGAACATCGAGTCTGCCATTCCATTAATGATTTGACATTTCTCGAACCTCGCGTCTGCTATGCGATGTAAAAGCGAATCTATCTGATTTCCGAACATCGCGTCGGCCATGCGATGTTTAAATCATTTTCGCCATTACATTATCTGACCGTAGGATCATGTGCGCGACAGTGCTTTGCTTTTTGCTTCCCAGCATGCCATGCCATAACGCGTGGGTGGCGTCGCAATAAATGTACGCGACTGCAGTGGCAGTGTCATCGCTAGCGTCTGTCGATCGTCAGATCGATAATTCGACTGCGTCGTTCATTGGGATTCGAGCTTTGCTGCTGCTGCTGCTGCTGCTGCTGATTGACTAAGGTAAGGTAAGGTAATTTGGTTTGGGTGAAGATTATAAAGGTCAGAGGTCTAGGCCCGGTCGATCTTAAATTAAGATCTCCACTAGGCGCATCTGACGGCGGATGGGATTATCTATCTTTCCGACGTGGCGCACTCGAGATCATAGTGCACATCAGATCATAGTGCATCTGCAAAGCATAACTGACGTCATTCTCTTTGAACGGTAACTGCTTCGTGTACATACACGCTACTGCGGTTGTGGCACTGCCATAACGCGTGGGTGGCGTCGCGATATATGTACGCGACTGCAGTGGCACTGTCATCGTTGGCGTCTGGTGATCGTGCGATCGAAAATTCGACTGCGTCGGCCGTTGGGATTCGAGCTTTGCTGCTGCTGCTGCTGATTGACTAAGTACTAGGCCCGGTCGATCTTAAATTAAGATCTCCACTAGGCGCATCTGACGGTGGATGGGATTATTTATCTTGCCGACGTGGCGCACTCGAGAGATCCGAACATGAACATCGAGTCTGCCATTCCATTAATGATTTGACATTTCTCGATCTTCGCGTATGCTATGCGATGTAAAAGCGAATCTATGTGATTTCCGAACATCGCGTCGGCCATGCGATGTTTAAATCATTTGCGCCATTACACTATCTGACCGTAGGATCATGCGCGCGACAGTGCTTTGCTTTTTGCTTCCCAGCATGCCATGCCATAACGCGTGGGTGGCGTCGCGATATATGTACGCGACTGCAGTGGCACTGTCATCGTTGGCGTCTGGTGATCGTGAGATGGAACATTCGACTGTATTGCCCGTTGGGATTCGAGCTTTGCTGCTGCTGCTGCTGCTGCTGCTGCTGCTGATTGACTAAGGTAAGGTAAGGTAAGGTAATTTGGTTTGGGTGAAGATTATAAAGGTCAGAGGTCTAGGCGGATCGATCTCAGAAAGAGATCTCCACTAGGCCATCTGACCGTAGGATCATGTGCGCGACAGTGCTTTGCTTTTTGCATCCCAACATGCCATGCCATAACGCGAGGGTCGGGCGTCGCGATAAATGTACGCGACTGCAGTGGCACTGTCATCGTTAGCGTCTGGCGATCGTGAGATCGGAAGTTCGTCTGTGTCGCCCGTTGGGATTCGCGCTTTGCTGCTGCTGCTGATTAAGTAAGTGAAAGTAAGTAAGGCTACGCCCGGTCGATCTTAAATTAAGATCGCCACTAGGCGCATCTGACGGTCGATGGGATTATTTATCTTGCCGACGTGGCGCACTCGAGAGATCCGAATATGGACATCGAGTCTGCCATTCCATTAATGATTTGACATTTCTCGATCCTCGCGTCTGCTATGCAATATAAAAGCGAATCTATCTGATATCCGAACATCCCGTCGGCCATGCGATGTTCAAATCATTTTCGCAATTACATCATCTGACCGCAGGATCATGTGCGCGACAGTGCTTTGCTTTTTGCTTCCCAGCATGCCATGCCATAACGCGTGGGTGGCGTCGCGATAAATGTACGCGACTGCAGTGGCACTGTCATCGTTGGCGTCTGCGGCGATCGTGCGATCGAAAATTCGACTGCGTCGCCCGTTGGGATTCGAGCTTTGCTGCTGCTGCTGCTGCTGCTGCTGATTCTAAGTAAGGTACTAGGCCCGGTCGATCTCAAAGATGAGATCTCCACTAGGCCATCCGACAATTCAATTGGTTCAATATATTGTTCATTAGTTATTGGTTGGGCGATTGTTATGCACGGCGGTATGATTTGCAATGTGAGACATTATATGTGTTATATGGTTAGATATGATATATTATGTCGACGGCGTACATGTAGTATACGCTAGTTACAAATAGAGGATTGCGGAGCAAGGTTTGGACGTCCAATATGATTACCAAGGCGACATATCTAGTTACTATAATGATACACTACTTTCTAGTGCAAACTTTTCCCTAGCGTTCGCGTGTTGCTTGCGCTTGGTGGCGGTGTATGGATGATAATATGTCCCTTTCGTTCAGGTATTCATTAGTTATCAGTTGGGCGGTTGTTATGTATGTACGGCGATATGATTTGGGATGTGAGATATTAAATGTGTTATATAGCTAGATATGATATATGGTGGCGGCGTACGTTTAATGTAAGCTAGTTGCAAATATTGAATGGCGGAGCAAGGTTTGGCTATCCAATATGATTATCAGGGACACAAATAGTTACTATGATTACTTATTTTCTAGTACGAATGTTTTCTTAGCTTTCGCACGTTGCTTACGCTTGGCAATTGTAGTGTAGATACACGTGTAGTCGAATAAGCGGACACTCTGCATACATATCTTACATACTATTTAGCATTTGCACATGCATGGCATCGAAAACAATCTGTTGAATGTGCAGAATGTAAATGCTCACGCACCGATCAATACATCAACATCGCGGCGCGCTGCGCGCAATTAGCGCTAACTGCATAATCAATACTAAGATTGCCTAATGGATGAGACATGTCTGCAACAAATCGTGAAGAATATATGGAGCGCTATACATGTTGATGTGGATAATGTTGATGTCAACAACCTCTTGGAGTGTTAGCTGAAGTCTGAGCAAGCAATATATGACCCTCGTAGCAGAGTTACTTTTCTGCTACACATGTATGGCGATGTCCGTCAGCTTGTGGCAATTGCTTAGGTGGGGGCGAACATCATGTGAAAAATAATGGAGGCTCACTATACATGAGTTGGTGGTGCACATGCCCATTTTGCATACATGCGATACACATGCTCACTCTCTTTCACACACACACACACACGATCATGGCTGAATGCTTTGATCCCTGGTGTGGGTACATAGTGCAATTGATCTTCTGCGGCTACGGTGTGCCGAAGGAGTCGGTCCAAGGAAAAGCCACACTCATGCACGCGCATAATTACATACTTGCACACGCATCCAAACACAACTCATACACACACACACACACACGCACACTCGCGACTGCAAGCGCACGCGCACACACACATTCTTGCCACTTTAACAATCGATATGCATGTTGCATGTAGCATGCACACGTTGCCCACTGACAAAAGCAGACCCACCATCAATCCAGTGGATGTGAGAAACATGCTTGTGGGAATAGATCAGGGCATGACTATATACCGCACCCACACATCCTAGCCAAAAAAGAAAGTGTGCAGCCACGTTGGAAGCTCAGCCAGTGTTACACTGCAAGTATATTATGAAAATATCACACGTTGGTGCTCGAGCGCACACCGTGAAATTCGAGAGGGAAATCGGCTGCATTGAAGTCCCCATATATATATATATATATACAACGTTGTATATATATATATGTATATATACGTCTAGCTTTGATTGGCATGCGCATTAGCTCGTTCACTTTATTATGTGTGTGTATGTGTGTGTCGCGCGCGCGTGCGTGTGTGCTTAGTGCGTGTGCGTGTGTGCATCAACGGGCGTATGCACTCACAACGCACTCGCTGATATTCATCAATAATTTTGAGCACAAGCCGAGACAGTGACTAAGGTGGTGCTTGAGGCGAGCACTGCATAATCTGATGTCCATTGATACCCCTTGCACATGCATAGAATTATTGTGCCCATCTTGAGCTGGCATTTGTGTTTTAGGACAAATAGCAAAGGGGGGCACGTTTGTAGCACCGTGGCAGTTGGCATCTAGCACGCAGGCATACTACTATGATCATCACGTATTAGTACTTTGAATTTTGACAATGTGAAAATCTCATTATGACTGCATGCTGCACAAACTGTGCGCAAATAGGCTGATGCGTATATCGAATGCAATCTTTAACAATTACCCTTGCGAATAAAAAGTATCACATTATGCCGAGACGCAAATGATTGGCTGTGTATGCGGATTATTATATGATTGTGCATGCGTAATTGTGTATCCAGCCGGGAAACGTGCGAATAAAGCAATATTTGCTGATGCAGGACGCCGGGGATCGAACCCAGACCAAGAACTTGTGCGAGTCTCGTGGACATCGTCCTCCTTCATCATCCGATAAACGCATCAACGTGCATGTGCAGGGTGTGATATATATATATATGATGCTCTCCGTGGTGTGTAACTTAGTGCTTAGTGCTGAGTATGTGATGTGTGTGTGTGTGTGTGTGTTCGTGTGTGATAGAGAAGCAAGAGCTACTTTGCTTCCATGATTTGGCACATATATTGATGTGCCCGTAGTGCATTCCTGTGTGAATGGTGGGTGTTGATAATGCATGCGTGTGAATATCCAACATGTAACCATCGGAATGATACCTGACTGCGGCTACATGCATACACTACTTGCTCGTTATAATTCATCATTCGACTGAGTGACATTTGCAATTCCCACTCGCGGCTGGCGCGAGCCTATGCATGGTTGGCTGCCTTCACGTGTGGCGATATTAATGGGCAAGCGCTTCTTATATCATATATACATAAAAGTGCATTTCACCGCCATGAACGTGCATCAAACCTCGCGCTACTTCGATCGGTCGCAGCATTGTAAATCGAAGCACGAATGACGTCTCATCGACCTCCGCCATCATGACCCTGTGCCAAACACACACACACACACACACCTTTCTATTACAGCAACTTGCATGATAAATTGGCTGCCGCTCTTCGTACGCGCGCTACAATACCGCAAACGTGTTGGCAACGGAAATACATTATCGTTGCCACTGCGAGAGCATGCTCACAGTCAACGCACACGCGCGCGGGTACATGCCGATGCGCAGCATGCACTTATGTGGCGCGCACAATCGCATGCATGCAGTTCTTACATACTGAATGAGGACACATGCGATCAAAGCAACGACTGATTATGCGCACGTCGTGACCAAAACGACGAATATCGAAAACAAGCATGCGCGCGCGCATCCATGCTCATGCGCGCAACGCGTCCCAAAAACGAAACACACAAAATAACAGCATGCAACCTATGTGGGCATTGTACACATAAAAAGCCACGTTCAAAAATCAGCGCTCCGCTGTTGAGCTGTGCGTGCAGCGAGTGGAACCGTCGAATAATGCTGAGTATCAAATATGATCTGGCATTTTAAGTCCTCCCCGGAGCGTTAGGATCATGTGTGCGACAGTGCTTAATATGTGCGTCTCGACATGCGATGCCATAACGCGTGGGTAGCGTTGCGGTAAATGCACGCGAATGCAGCGGCACTGCCATCGTTAGCGTCTGGCGATCGTGAGATCGAAAGTCGTCTGTGACGCCCGTTGCGATTTGAGCTTTGCTGCTGCTGCTGCTGCTGATTGACGTGGCATAGGCCAAGGTTAGTTTATTCTAGGCCCGGTCGATCTTAAATTAAGATCTCCACTAGGCGCATCTGACGGTCGATGGGATTATTTATCTTGCTGACGTGGCGTACACGAGAGATCCGAACATGAACATCGAGTCTGCCAGTCCATTAATGATTTGACATTTCTCGATCCTCGCGTCTGCTATGCAATGTAAAAGTGAATCTTCAATCTATCTGATTTCCGAACATCGCGGCGGCCATGCGATGTTTAAATAATTTTCGCCATTACACTATCTGGCCGTAGGATCATGTGCGCGACAGTGCTTTGCTTTT
>LGRX02025552.1:0-11286 GCA_001247695.2 Cymbomonas tetramitiformis | reverse complement strand
GCTTCTTATATCATATATACATAAAAGTGCATTTCACCGCCATGAACGTGCATCAAACCTCGCGCTACTTCGATCGGTCGCAGCATTGTAAATCGAAGCACGAATGACGTCTCATCGACCTCCGCCATCATGACCCTGTGCCAAACACACACACACACACACACCTTTCTATTACAACAACTTGCATGATAAATTGGCTGCCGCTCTTCGTACGCGCGCTACAATACCGCAAACGTGTTGGCAACGGAAATACATTATCGTTGCCACTGCGAGAGCATGCTCACAGTCAACGCACACGCGCGCGGGTACATGCCGATGCGCAGCATGCACTTATGTGGCGCGCACAATCGCATGCATGCAGTTCTTACATACTGAATGAGGACACATGCGATCAAAGCAACGACTGATTATGCGCACGTCGTGACCAAAACGACGAATATCGTAAACAAGCATGCGCGCGCGCATCCATGCGCATGCGCGCAACGCGTCCCAAAAACGAAACACACAAAATAACAGCATGCAACCTATGTGGGCATTGTACACATAAAAAGCCACGTTAAAAAATCAGCGCTCCGCTGTTGAGCTGTGCGTGCAGCGAGTGGAACCGTCGAATAATGCTGAGTATCAAATATGATCTGGCATTTTAAGTCCTCCCCGGAGCGTTAGGATCATGTGTGCGACAGTGCTTAATATGTGCGTCTCGACATGCGATGCCATAACGCGTGGGTAGCGTTGCGGTAAATGCACGCGAATGCAGCGGCACTGCCATCGTTAGCGTCTGGCGATCGTGAGATCGAAAGTCGTCTGTGACGCCCGTTGCGATTTGAGCTTTGCTGCTGCTGCTGCTGCTGATTGACGTGGCATAGGCCAAGGTTAGTTTATTCTAGGCCCGGTCGATCTTAAATTAAGATCTCCACTAGGCGCATCTGACGGTCGATGGGATTATTTATCTTGCCGACGTGGCGCACTCGAGAGATCCGAACATGAACATCGAGCCATTCCATTAATGATTTGACATTTCTCGATCTGCGCCGCCTCGCGTCTGCTATGCAATGTAAAAGCGAATCTATCTGATTTCCGAACATCGCGTCGGCCATGCGATGTTTAAATCAATTTCGCCATTACATCATATGACCGCAGGATCATGTGCGCGACCGTGCTTTGCTTTTTGCTTCCCAGCATGCCATGCCATAACGCGTGGGTGGCGTCGTGGTACATACATGCGACTGTTGTGGCACTGTCATCGTTAGCGTCTGGCGATCGTGAGATCGATAATTCGACTGCGTCGTCCGTTGGGATTCGAGCTTTGCTGCTGCTGCTGCTGCTGCTGCTGCTGATTGACTAAGGTAAGTAAGGTACTAGGCCTTGTCGATCACAAATATGCGATCTCCACTAGGCGTCGATCTTTTTGGACGGCACGGTTCATTACCATGCGATGTTAACATGGATATCGCCATTGCATCATATGACCGCAGGATCATGTGCGCGACAGTGCTTTGCTTTTTGCTTCCCAGCATGCCATGCCATAACGCGTGGGTGGCGTCGTGGTACATACACGCGACTGATGTGGCACTGTCATCGTCAGCGTCCGGCGATCGTGAGATGGAACATTCGACTGTATCGCCCATTGGGATTCGAGCTTTGCTGCTGCTGCTGCTGCTTAAGGTAAGTAAGATAATTTGGTTTGGGTGAAGATTATAAAGGTCAGAGGTAGGTAATTTGGTTTGGGTGAAGATTATAAAGGTCAGAGGTCTAGGCGCTGTCGATCACAAATATGCGATCTCCACTAGGCGTCGATCTTTTTGGACAGCACGATCAATTACCATGCAGGATCTGGGCAGGCCATGGGACTGGTAGAGGCGCAGCTTATCAGTACTAAGCAGGCCAGGAAGGATCTGCGAGCTTTGAAGAATAGCGGCGAAGAAGCGTACCTGATGTACCTAGCTCCAGATGGCACATTCAAAATGGAGGCCACCGACGACCCCAACTCTCCCTTAGAGGCATCTACAGCCTTATCAGAGTCATCTTCATCATCATCATCGGAGGCAGAGGGTGACAACGCTAGGCAAAGGGGGGGGAAGTTACCTCTGACGAGGAAGGCTGCAACAGCGACGGTACAGAAGCAAGCGTGGTCACCCTAATCTCCGACGGCAGTTCGTCCGAATCTGAACAAGATGCAACGGACCAGGAGGACTGGGCACAGGAGCAGGTGTGTGCTCTGCGACCGGTGACGTGCCCCACATCAGCGCAACCCGCCGTGCGAGACTGGGGACCTTACCCCACAAGGGCCAGATGGGAAGCGTTCCAGATGCTTCCGCGAGAGCGCAGGGAGCAAGCAGCACAGCACCATGCGGAAGAATTGGAACCTGAGTGGGAAGAGGAGGCATACTGTTTGTGGAAAACAGGGCAGGCACTGCGTCTGCAGCAGGAGCAACGGAGGAGCAGAGGGGTTAACCACAGGAGATCGCGCAGAGTTAGCGAGCCAGTACTGGCAGCACCTATAGAAGCTGAGACAGGGCAAAGCAAAGATGGGTATAGCTGTTTCAGGAAGGAGGCACCAGCTGCTGCGGCGACACCTGGTGATGAGCAGAACAGCGGCGCGGACGGCAAGGTCAAGCAGCACGGAGGCGAGACCAAGGAGGCCAAGCCGGATGAGGAGGACGCAGAGGTACCACAATGGATCCTGGACGAACTGGTGAAGCTGAAGCAGCGGTACCAGGACGTGGTGGGGATGGAACTACCCAAGGGCGTGGTGGATCGAGAGCACAAATCGCCGCTGGTACTGGACCCTGAGTACAAGGAGGGGGCTCGGCATAAACGATGCTACAAACTATCCATGGAGGAAATGAAGCAGCTGCGTGTACAGTTAGACGAGCTTCTGGCAAAAGGGTACATCCGCCCTTCTTCCTCGCCATGGGGCAGTCCGGTGTTGATGGTACCCAAGCCTTCTAACCCGAAGGAACTAAGGCTGGTGATTGACTACAGACAGATCAATGAGATCACCGTGAAGGACCGTTACGCCTTACCGGACGTGCAAGCTCTTATTGATGACATGCAAGGAGCAACCATCTTTTCTACCGCTGACGCACTGTGGGGGTTTTGGCAAGTCCCTATGGAGGAAGAAGCAGTGGAGAAGACCGCCATGACCACGCCGTTTGGAGCATATGAGTGGTTGGTGATGCCAATGGGGCTGTCCAACAGTCCTTCGTGTTGGCAGCGGATGATGCAGAAGTACATGGGCCACCTACCGTTCGTCAGAGTTTTTGTGGATGACATTATGATCTTCTCGCGCAACCCCGAGGAACATCTGGACCACCTGCGGCAGGTTTTGGAGGTATGTCGACAGAATAAGGTCAAGCTGAAGGAGTCCAAGCTGCGATGCTTTAAACGCTCAGTACGTTTCCTGGGACATGTCATTGACCGCACTGGCTGCCGACCACAACAAGACAAGATAGCAGCCATACGGGACTGGCCGCGACTGGAGACGGTGAAGCACGTGCGACAGTTCTTGGGTTTGGCTGGGTTTTATCGACGGTACATACAGGGTTTCGCTGACTTGGCGCACCCTTTGACCAAGCTAACCAAGAACCTAGTGCCATGGGAATGGGGACCGGAGCAGGAACACGCTTTTGCACGCCTCAAGACCGCCCTCACCACTGCACCGACCTTGATCTTGCCCGATCAGGAAGGGTAGCAGCTCATCGTGGCACCAGCCCCTTTGTTGTGCAGACCGATGCGAGCGCAGTGGCATTAGCTGGCGTGCTGATGCAGGATCTAGGCAAGGGCCTGCAGCCCATAGCCTTCGAGAGTAAGCAATTCTCTTCTGCCGAGCAGAACTACCACGCGGGTGAGCGAGAGCTGGCCGCAATTCGCCACTGCACCACACAGACGTCGAGACACTACTTGATCTTCACGGAGTTTAGGCTAATGGGGGATCATGCTCCACTGAAGTGGCTGTTTGCACCTGGACGTGAGCTCAGCCGACGTCAGGCCAGGTGGTATGAAGATCTGGTGGAAGTAGGAGTGCATGCAATGGAGCACGTGCCAGGACGCACACTGGTGGTACCGGACGCTGCCTCACGGCGACCGGATTATGTGCACCCAGCTCTTGGTGCGTCACCTTCCCGCGGTGGCGACAACCTCAGAGACTCGCCGGCGTCGGCGTTCCCGAAGGGCATCTTCGGGCCCTGCGACCCATGGCAAACATCTTCCAGGCCCAAGCCACGCACCTGATCACTCTGACCCCGACTCCGGTACGGACATCAGCCGCACCAGCACGGGGACCAGAGGCAGCCGAAGCACGCAGGCACGGGCTGAGCGCAGGCGGAGGGCCGCCCACAGGTCCGGCTCCGACTCGGACGCGAGCAGCCGAAGTGAACACATTCGCAGAGAAGTCCTGGCGGCAGTACAGGCCCTGGACATCTCCGCGGTGCTCTCGAGAGGACTCGCGCTGCCTGGTGCGACGGCATCGGCAGGAGCCTCCCCACCAGGCGACCCTCAGGGCAGCGCACAGGGCTTGACGGCGGACCATCTACACGAGGCAGACGCCGCCGCCAGCGTAACCCCTCCAGTGCCTCAGACCGCCGCTGAGACCGCTCCCGCCGAACCTCCCACTCAGGGCCGGCCAAATCCCCATAACATGATGGTGGCCCGCCGGCGGCAGTCGATGGAGACGGTGGTGCACGGCGGTGGCAATCCCGACTCAGAGCCCAGAGACTCCAGTCCAAGCGACTCGCCACCAGGCCCCCCTAGTGATCCACCTCAGGATCCCCCTGACGATCCCGCACCAGAGCCCTCCTACCCTCAGTACCCAGAGGTCAGAGCCCTCTTCGTCACCCACGATGGTGGGTCATTGTGGGTGCACCAGTCAGCTGGGGTGCGAGGCGCGGCAACCGTCTCCCTACCATGGGACGAACGCCGCCGGGCTGGGGTGCAGGGTGACGCCATCTTGTTCAGGATCATGCACCTGCTGGGAGCGCCGCTGACTGCATATGCGCGCATGGGGGGCCGGCTACACCATGCACCCCTACCCCTTACCAACCCTCGTGTGGAGACCTGGGTCCTCATGGTCGACCGCGAGGTCATGGATATGGCAATGGGGGACCCAGCCGCGGCCAATGTGCGGTCTACCAGCATGGGGCAGCCAGTGTGGGAGTGGATCCCTGCTACTGCGCGGGAGTCGGAGATGCAGAACTTCGATCAGGACGGGCTCGCCGCGTGGTCGGAGGTCAGCAACTCCGATTGGTCCCGGAGCATGAGCGTGGTGGCCGCACAACCATCCACACCCCTGCCCTTCCACACACCTCTTCCACTCCCCGCACCACCATCAGCCCCTACATTACCGCCCACTCCGACCGCAGTCCCCACAAATCCCGCGCCTGCGCCTCCGCCCGCGCATGCCCCGGGACCACCACCTCCTGCCCGTTTCCCCCATTCCGCCGCCGCAAACCCCGTTCACTCTGCCGCTGCCGCGAACCCCGTTCACTCTGCCGCCGCTGCGAACCCCGTGCTCTCTCCCAGCGCCACCCCCTTTGTTCCAGGCATCGTCCGTCTGCCGCAGGGCACTAACCTGCGAGCATCTCCAGACGAGGTCCGCCTGGAGCACAAGACCAAAGAGATGGTGCTAAAGCTGGTCAAGAGCGTCACCAGGTTCCCCCGCTCCGCGTCCGACACAAAATCGGCCGACAAGGAGGGCCTCCTGACGCAGTTGGAGCACTACTCTCACATGGTGCGGAAGGTGTTCCAGGAGGCCATCGTGATCGAAGCACTGACCACTCCCAGTTGTACACCATCAGTATCAGAGTACCAGGCGAGTGTGTCAAGCCTTCTTTGGAGCTTCAAGGAGTACACTCTTCAAGACCAGCAGAGAAAGTTCTTGGAGCGCGCGGCGGGGACCTTTGGGTCCGAGCAAGCTTGGCACCAACGCTACGGGGAGATGGACGTGTTTTTCAGCGATCTGGCGGTGTGCTCTCTGACGCAGGCCTACCTGGAGAACGCACACGGCGAGGCCATTGCCCTGAAGCAGGCGGTGAACGAGACCGCGGCGGAGTATTTCTCGCGACTGGAGACCCGCATGGCCTCCGTCAACTTCCTGGCCGGCAGAGCCCCCAATTGCGTGGAGATGACCAACCTGTCGATGCTCTCTACGTACCGCCGGGGGCTGAAATATGCACCCAAGGTGATGCGGCGCCTGAGAGCCATCCACTTGGATGTCTCCAAACCAGAAGAGTGGGAGAGGAAGGCCGTCGCTGACGACATTCCAGGCACCCACAACGCCTTGTTGAAGATTCGGGAAGTTGCTGAGGAGGTGGAGAGTGACATTGACACGGAGGCGGCTCAGAGACGCTCTCAAGACCGTCCTCCCCGTGCTGTTTCCTTCGCTAACCCACCACCTCGCACCCCCTTCTACAGGCGTACCCCCTCTTCGAGCCGCCCGGCTCTTGCCATGCTGGAGAATGGGCCTGCCACCACCGTCGCCGCGGCAGTGACCCCTTTGCCACCACCACCTGGCCTCTCCCGCCCCGACGCTCCGAAAGTCCGCCGGTGCTTCGCCTGCGGCTCTGCGGAGCACATCGTCCGTAACTGTACGGACGAGGCTAAACTCAAGGAGTGGAGGGCCAATGCCCCCGCTCGACTGGCGAACTCCCCTGGGTTTGTAGCCGCCGTCGTTTGGGCCATCGAGCAGCAGGAGGACATCTCCTCGGTGGATGGCGTCCCAGAAGAGTTCTCCGAGGAGGTCTTGGCTCTTGCTACCTGTGAGGACGACCAAAGCTACCAGACCCTGGCGGCCCTTGCGGGCATCGAGCTTGTGGAGGGTGACGGCCTTCCCCCGGTGGAGAGCGATGAATGACTGGCCGGCGGCCAGCCCCAGACCCTGCCCTTCGAGGAAGTGAGGTCTTGCCCTGATGATCAGACCCTCTCCGCCCTGGAGAAGCGGTCAGAACCAGCGGAACCCCGACGCGCCCGAGGACGCAGAGACCCTTGGGGCCAACGTCCCCATCCCAAGAGCGTGGCCTTCACCTCTGGGACCCGCTTGCGACGCACCTACCGCTCAGCTGGTGCCCCATCGCCGCCGAGGGATGACTTGTCCAGCCACCCTCTCGCAGGAAGCACCCCCTTCGATGAGCCGTCACTACCTCTTGATGACGGCCACGCTTATACACAAGCGAGGATCGAGGGTCGGAGGGGACGGCGAGTTCCCCGGCACAGACCCCCCATTATGGGCAACAACCGCGGAGAGCCCCGCGACCTTCGCCCCCGACCGCGTGTTGTCCTACCGCTGCCCATCTATCAGTCCAACCTCGCAGACCCGCGGAAAAGGCTAACTGCGTGGCACTGGAAGAGAGATCTGTACTCCCTCCCCCTCGAAGTCGCCATGCAGAAGGTCCGCAGAGCTCTGCGCAAATCCCCAGAGGCTGCCAAGGACCTGGTGGATAAAATGTCGGAGCGCGTCCGCAGCCGCATACACTCTGGGAGTCGATCGCCAAAGGAGCGCGTGAACCGCGCCAACCAGCTGGCAGAGAGGATACGCATTGCCCGCGAACCTCAAGATCGCAAGGAGGGCCATCAGCGCATAGCATTGTGGCACCTCCTCTCACATGACGGTCACCAGCAAGTCCCCGAACCCTCTAACGCCAGCTCCCACGACCTCTACGCGGCTTGGAGAGAGCTGTCGCCCGCCGAGCAGCAAAAGGCAATCGCCACTTCGAGCGCAGACTCTTCCCCAGGTAGCAGGCTGTGGGAAAAGGAGGGCGCACGAAGAGCAGCAGCGAGATCTTCGACATCCCTCTGCACCCTGGACACTGAAGTGGGCACGATACCTGGGACAGTGGGAGATGTGGGTCTACCTGGCGCCTGGTGCAGTCTGCACGCAGTACACCAGTACAAGATGAGGAAGCTGGGTCCCAGCCCCTTGGGAGCATCCCCTCCATCATCCTCGCTGGCCGAGCCCACAACAGAGACTACATCTTCGCTCCATGATAACGCGCCGGCCACTCCGGGAGGAAACCCCGAAGGTTCATCCTACTGCTCAGAGGCGGAGGAGACCTCCGCACCCAGTTCGCTTTGCTTCACCCAGCAGATGACCACCGTCAGAACGCATGAAGCGGATGAAGCGCCACCCTGTCTCGACAGCCACCCCATCGCTGAAGACCCTGAGGTGATGGAAGAGGAGTCCTCGGTCAATTCGCTCTGCTTCACCCAGCAGATGGCAGCAGCTGGGACCCCTCAGACGAGAACTGACCACCAGAGCTCCCACCAGCTCGCCCACAACTCCCCTGCTGGCAGCCCTCAGCATGACGAGGATCCTCTCACCCATGGCGGTCTCACCAATAGTGTCGCTACCCATGTGAGCCCCACAACAAGCGGCACTACCCACGTGAGCCCCACAGTAAGCGGCACTACCCATGTTAGCCCTACCACCAGAGGCACTACACATGTGAGCCCTACTACCAGTGACACCACCCATGTGAGCCCTACCACCAGCGACACCACTCATGTCAGCCCCACCTCGAGCGAATGCACCTCAGCGGGCACCCTGCTGACCGCGAGTGTAGACAACCTCGTCAGTCATCCGACTGAAGATGTTGATTTGCTGGATGAGGAGTTCTACGCCGCGTGTAGGCAAACGTTGGAAGAATGCCGCGAGGCCTCGGCCAACCTCCTCCCCAACCTCAAGTGCAAAAGCATACGCACAGATGGGGGAGTTCAGTGGAAGACCGACATCGAGGGTACCCTTGCGGCGGCACATGACGAAGAAGGACCACTACTGCTGGTATTCTACGCAACCCTCAGAGGGCACACGGTCAAGGTGCTGATCGACTCGGGGGCCTCTGACAACTTCATCTCGGAACAGAGCGCTAAGCGATGTGGCCTCACGACACGAGCCGGCTCCGAGATGCGAGTCACCCTGGCGGATGGATCTGTGAAGATCACTGGCGCCACCGCGTACGCCAAGTTTAACACGCACACCACCACGCGCACCTATACGGAGAACGCCCTTGCCCTCCGGATCCTACCACTGGGCATACAGGTGGATGTTATCCTCGGCGGAAGGTGGCTGCGCAGTCACTCTCCTGTCACTCTGGGCTATGAAGGGAATGGCTCCGTCTCCTTCCTCGGGAAGTCCCGCAGTGGCAAGATTGGGGATCGCGTCACCATCACAGGCTGTTCTCCTGGGAAAGCATCTGGGGACAGGTCTCCGAAGGGCACGGCCTGCGCGGGATTGGTGGATGAGGTGTTCCTAACCCCTGCCCAGCTGATGAAGTACCTGGTGTACGCGGAGACGCAGAAGCTACGCGGCAATGACGACCCGGAGATACAGCCCGCCTGGCTCATGGTGGCCGAGAAGTCCCCCGACGATACTGCTTCTGCCTTTGCGGCCACGGCTATCGACTCTGAGAACGCCGAGCCCGCTGCGGATACTGAAGATGCAGAAGTGAGCCCTGAGTGGACCCTCAAGTTTCAGGACTTCTGGGGCGAGGAGTACAAAAAGGAGATGACGACTGCCCTACCGAACATCGATGGACTCAGACATGACCCCCAAGATGAAGCTAACATTAACCTGGACCCTGAGCTGAGCAAAAAGGGGCCTCCCTGCCAGCGCATCTACAAGAAGTCTGCAGAGGAACTCCGCCAACTTCGAGAACGCGTGGAGACTCTGATGTCCAAGGGCTACATCCGACCCTCTTCCAGCCCTTATGCAGCTCCCTGTTTGATGGTCCCTAAACCCGGGAACCCCAAGGAGCTGCGACTGGTGATCGATTACCGGCTCCTCAACCGCCAGACAGTTAAGGACAAGTATCCTCTCCCGGACATCCAGATGATGTTCGACGAGATGCAGGGTGCGAAGTTCTTCTCCTCGTTCGACGCGGTGGATGGCTTCTGGCAAGTACCGATGGCACCAGGAGATGTCGAGAAGACCGCCTTCACCACCCAGATGGGGTCATATGAGTGGTTGGTCATGCCGCGGGGGCTGCAGAATTCACCATCTCAGTACCAGCGACGGATGCAGCGGGCCTTGGGCCATCTCCCATTTGTCCGGATCTTCATCGATGATGTGGTCGTCTTCAGCAACACCGCTGCAGAGCACTACGAACACGTCAAGCAACTGCTCCTGACATGCAGGGAGAAGGGCGTCTTCCTCAAGAGGTCCAAGTGCCAACTGTTGAAGAAATCCTTGCGGTTCCTTGGCCACTGTATCTCCGCGGATGGCTGCAGACCCCAACACGACAAGGTGGCTGCAGTGAGGGACTGGCCCGAGCTGGAAACGGTTACCCACGTCAGGCAGTTCTTGGGCCTGGCAGGGTATTACCGCAGGTTCATCCACTGCTTCTCCGAGATCGCTCAGCCCCTCACCCGGTTGACCAAGTCGGACGTACCCTGGGAGTGGGGTCCCATGCAGCAGTGGGCCTTCGAGGAGCTGAAGAAGGCCCTCACCTCAGCGCCGGTGCTCGCCTTGCCCAACATTAAGGGTGCCGCAGACGGCACGGCACCTTTCGTGGTACAGACGGATGCTAGCGGCATCGCTCTTGGGGGAGTACCGATGCAAGACAATGGAGATGGTCTTGGACTGCGCGTGATAGCATACGAGAGCCGCCAGTTCTCAGCCGCCGAGCAGAATTATCACACCGGAGAGCGTGAGCTAGGTGCTCTACACCACTGTACCACCGTTACCTGGCGGCATTACCTCATCTTCACCAACTTCCGCATCCAGGGTGATCACCGCCCCCTTGAATGGCTGATGGAACCTGGCAGAGAGCTTAGCCGCAGACAGGCACGCTGGTACATGGATCTGGTGGAAGTGGGAGTCCCGAGAATGGAGTACATCAAAGGAGCGCTGCTGCTGGTACCGGACGCCCTGTCCAGAAGACCCGACTTCAAAGACAAGGACGTGCGTGAGGGGTTGATGGAGGCAGGGGTGATCGACCCCACCTCAGATCTACCGAAAGACCCCCTGGCAACGCTGGAGTCTGAATACTTCTCCAGCTCACCACCCGCAGCTCATCCACATGGCACCTGTGGGAGGGGGTAAATGACCATCTAGGATATATCGTCGCATAATGCCATTTATATGAATCAAAATGCATTGTTTGAATACGATTTCATATGGGAATGACTGTGTTGCAACTTTTGCATGTTGTGGAATTTTCATGTGCGGCTTCTGACTGCATATATTTGCGATTGTGTGAAAAATATAGCCGTTGGTCACTCAAAACTAAAATTAGCAAAATCCGTCAATACATCGGCGTTTTCTTCTCATCATTTCATGTAAGTGTTTAACCCGTC
>LGRX02025551.1:0-25929 GCA_001247695.2 Cymbomonas tetramitiformis | reverse complement strand
AAGCAGGCCAGGAAGGACCTGCGGGCTTTGAAGAATAGCGGCGAAGAAGCGTACCTGATGTACCTGGCTCCGGATGGCACATTTAAAATGGAGGCCACCGACGACCCCAACTCTCCCTTAGAGGCCTCTGCGGCCTTATCAGAGTCATCTTCATCATCATCATCGGAGGCAGAGGGTGACAACGCTAGGCAAAGGGGGGGGAAGTTACCTCTGACGAGGAAGGCTGCAACAGCGACAGTACAGAAGCAAGCGTGGCCACCCTAATCTCCGACAGCAGTTCGTCCGAATCTGAACAAGATGCAACGGACCAGGAGGACTGGGCACAGGAGCAGGTGTGTGCTCTGCGACCGGTGACGTGCCCCACATCAGCGCAACCCGCTGTGCGAGACTGGGGACCTTTGTTACCCCACGAGGGCCAGATGGGAAGCGTTCCAGATGCTCCCGCGAGAGCGCAGGGAGCAGGCAGCACAGCACCATGCGGAGGAATTGGAACCTGAGTGGGAAGAGGAGGCATACTGTTTGTGGAAAACAGGGCAGGCACTGCGCCTGCAGCAGGAACAACGGAGGAGCAGGGGGGCTAACCACAGGAGATCGCGCAGAGTTAGCGAGCCAGTACTGGCAGCACCTATAGAAGCTGAGACAGGGCAAAGCAAAGATGGGTATAGCTGTTTCAGGAAGGAGGCACCAGCTGCTGCGGCGACACCTGGTGATGAGCAGAACAGCGGCGCGGACGGCAAGGTCAAGCAGCACGGAGGCGAGACCAAGGAGGCCAAGCCGGATGAGGAGGACGCAGAGGTACCACAATGGATCCTGGACGAACTGGTGAAGCTGAAGCAGCGGTACCAGGACGTGGTGGGGATGGAACTACCCAAGGGCGTGGTGGATCGAGAGCACAAATCGCCGCTGGTACTGGACCCTGAGTACAAGGAGGGGGCTCGGCATAAACGATGCTACAAACTATCCATGGAGGAAATGAAGCAGCTGCGTGTACAGTTAGACGAGCTTCTGGCAAAAGGGTACATCCGCCCTTCTTCCTCGCCATGGGGCAGTCCGGTGTTGATGGTACCCAAGCCTTCTAACCCGAAGGAACTAAGGCTGGCGATTGACTACAGACAGATCAATGAGATCACCGTGAAGGACCGTTACCCCTTACCGGACGTGCAAGCTCTTATTGATGACATGCAAGGAGCAACCATCTTTTCTACCGCTGACGCACTGTGGGGGTTTTGGCAAGTCCCTATGGAGGAAGAAGCAGTGGAGAAGACCGCCATGACCACGCCGTTTGGAGCATATGAGTGGTTGGTGATGCCAATGGGGCTGTCCAACAGTCCTTCGTGTTGGCAGCGGATGATGCAGAAGTACATGGGCCACCTACCGTTCGTCAGAGTTTTTGTGGATGACATTATGATCTTCTCGCGCAACCCCGAGGAACATCTGGACCACCTGCGGCAGGTTTTGGAGGTATGTCGACAGAATAAGGTCAAGCTGAAGGAGTCCAAGCTGCGATGCTTTAAACGCTCAGTACGTTTCCTGGGACATGTCATTGACCGCACTGGCTGCCGACCACAACAAGACAAGATAGCAGCCATACGGGACTGGCCGCGACTGGAGACGGTGAAGCACGTGCGACAGTTCTTGGGTTTGGCTGGGTTTTATCGACGGTACATACAGGGTTTCGCTGACTTGGCGCACCCTTTGACCAAGCTAACCAAGAACCTAGTGCCATGGGAATGGGGACCGGAGCAGGAACACGCTTTTGCACGCCTCAAGACCGCCCTCACCACTGCACCGACCTTGATCTTGCCCGATCAGGAAGGGTAGCAGCTCATCGTGGCACCAGCCCCTTTGTTGTGCAGACCGATGCGAGCGCAGTGGCATTAGCTGGCGTGCTGATGCAGGATCTAGGCAAGGGCCTGCAGCCCATAGCCTTCGAGAGTAAGCAATTCTCTTCTGCCGAGCAGAACTACCACGCGGGTGAGCGAGAGCTGGCCGCAATTCGCCACTGCACCACACAGACGTCGAGACACTACTTGATCTTCACGGAGTTTAGGCTAATGGGGGATCATGCTCCACTGAAGTGGCTGTTTGCACCTGGACGTGAGCTCAGCCGACGTCAGGCCAGGTGGTATGAAGATCTGGTGGAAGTAGGAGTGCATGCAATGGAGCACGTGCCAGGACGCACACTGGTGGTACCGGACGCTGCCTCACGGCGACCGGATTATGTGCACCCAGCTCTTGGTGCGTCACCTTCCCGCGGTGGCGACAACCTCAGAGACTCGCCGGCGTCGGCGTTCCCGAAGGGCATCTTCGGGCCCTGCGACCCATGGCAAACATCTTCCAGGCCCAAGCCACGCACCTGATCACTCTGACCCCGACTCCGGTACGGACATCAGCCGCACCAGCACGGGGACCAGAGGCAGCCGAAGCACGCAGGCACGGGCTGAGCGCAGGCGGAGGGCCGCCCACAGGTCCGGCTCCGACTCGGACGCGAGCAGCCGAAGTGAACACATTCGCAGAGAAGTCCTGGCGGCAGTACAGGCCCTGGACATCTCCGCGGTGCTCTCGAGAGGACTCGCGCTGCCTGGTGCGACGGCATCGGCAGGAGCCTCCCCACCAGGCGACCCTCAGGGCAGCGCACAGGGCTTGACGGCGGACCATCTACACGAGGCAGACGCCGCCGCCAGCGTAACCCCTCCAGTGCCTCAGACCGCCGCTGAGACCGCTCCCGCCGAACCTCCCACTCAGGGCCGGCCAAATCCCCATAACATGATGGTGGCCCGCCGGCGGCAGTCGATGGAGACGGTGGTGCACGGCGGTGGCAATCCCGACTCAGAGCCCAGAGACTCCAGTCCAAGCGACTCGCCACCAGGCCCCCCTAGTGATCCGCCTCAGGATCCCCCTGACGATCCCGCACCAGAGCCCTCCTACCCTCAGTACCCAGAGGTCAGAGCCCTCTTCGTCACCCACGATGGTGGGTCATTGTGGGTGCACCAGTCAGCTGGGGTGAGAGGCGCGGCAACCGTCTCCCTACCATGGGACGAACGCCGCCGGGCTGGGGTGCAGGGCGACGCCATCTTGTTCAGGATCACCTGCTGGGAGCGCCGCTGACTGCATATGCGCGCATGGGGGGCCGGCTACACCATGCACCCCTACCCCTTACCAACCCTCGTGTGGAGACCTGGGTCCTCATGGTCGACCGCGAGGTCATGGATATGGCAATGGGGGACCCAGCCGCGGCCAATGTGCGGTCCACCAGCATGGGGCAGCCAGTATGGGAGTGGATCCCTGCTACTGCGCGGGAGTCGGAGATGCAGAACTTCGATCAGGACGGGCTCGCCGCGTGGTCGGAGGTCAGCAACTCCGATTGGTACCGGAGCATGAGCGTGGTGGCCGCACAACCATCCACACCCCTGCCCTTCCATACACCTCTTCCACTCCCCGCACCACCATCAGCCCCTACATTACCGCCCACTCCGACCACAGTCCCCACAAATCCCGCGCCTGCGCCTCCGCCCGCGCATGCCCCGGGACCACCACCTCCTGCCCGTTTCCCCCATTCCGCCGCCGCAAACCCCGTTCACTCTGCCGGTGCCGCGAACCCCGTTCACTCTGCCGCCGCTGCGAACCCCGTGCTCCCTCCCAGCGCCACCCCCTTTGTTCCAGGCATCGTCCGTCTGCCGCAGGGCACTAACCTGCGAGCATCCCCAGACGAGGTCCGCCTGGAGCACAAGACCAAAGAGATGGTGCTAAAGCTGGTCAAGAGCGTCACCAGGTTTCCCCGCTCCGCGTCCGACACAAAATCGGCCGACAAGGAGGGCCTCCTGACGCAGTTGGAGCACTACTCCCACATGGTGCGGAAGGTATTCCAGGAGGCCATCGTGATCGAAGCACTGACCACTCCCAGTTGTACGCCATCAGTATCAGAGTACCAGGCGAGTGTGTCAAGCCTTCTTTGGAGCTTCAAGGAGTACACTCTTCAAGACCAGCAGAGAAAGTTCTTGGAGCGCGCGGCGGGGACCTTTGGGTCCGAGCAAGCTTGGCACCAACGCTACGGGGAGCTGGACGTGTTCTTCAGCGATCTGGCAGTGTGCTCTTTGACGCAGGCCTACCTGGAGAACGCACACGGCGAGGCCATTGCCCTGAAGCAGGCGGTGAACGAGACCGCGGCGGAGTATTTCTCGCGACTGGAGACCCGCATGGCCTCCGTCAACTTCCTGGCCGGCAGAGTCCCCAATTGCGTGGAGATGACCAACCTGTCGATGCTCTCTACGTACCGCCGAGGGCTGAAATATGCACCCAAGGTGATGCGGCGCCTGAGAGCCATCCACTTGGATGTCTCCAAACCAGAAGAGTGGGAGAGGAAGGCCGTCGCTGACGACATCCCAGGCACCCACAACGCCCTGTTGAAGATTCGGGAAGTTGCTGAGGAGGTGGAGAGTGACATTGACACGGAGGCGGCTCAGAGGCGCTCTCAAGACCGTCCTCCCCGTGCTGTTTCCTTCGCTAACCCACCACCTCGCACCCCCTTCTACAGGCGTACCGCCCTCTTCGAGCCGCCCGGCTCTTGCCATGCTGGAGAACGGGCCTGCCACCACCGTCGCCGCGGCAGTGACCCCCTTGCCACCACCACCTGGCCTCTCCCGCCCCGACGCTCCGAAAGTCCGCCGATGCTTCGCCTGCGGCTCTGCGGAGCACATCGTCCGTAACTGTACGGACGAGGCTAAACTCAAGGAGTGGAGGGCCAATGCACCCGCTCGACTGGCGAACTCCCCTGGGTTTGTAGCCGCCGTCGTTTGGGCCATCGAGCAACAGGAGGACATCTCCTCGGTGGATGGCGTCCCAGAGGAGTTCTCCGAGGAGGTCTTGGCTCTTGCTACCTGTGAGGACGAGCAGAGCTACCAGACCCTGGCGGCCCTTGCGGGCATCGAGCTTGTGGAGGGTGACGGCCTTCCCCCGCCGGTGGAGAGCGATGAATGACTGGCCGGCGGCCAGCCCCAGACCCTGCCCTTCGAGGAAGTGAGGTCTTGCCCTGATGATCAGACCCTCTCCGCCCTGGAGAAGCGGTCAGAGCCAGTGGAACCCCGACGCGCCCGAGGACGCAGAGCCCCTTGGGGCCACCGTCCCCATCCCAAGAGCGTGGCCTTCACCTCTGGGACCCGCTTGCGACGCACCTACCGCTCAGCTGGTGCCCCATCGCCGCCGAGGGATGACTTGTCTAGCCACCCTCTTGCAGGAAGCACCCCCTTCGATGAGCCGTCACTACCTCTTGATGACGGCCCTGCTTATACACAAGCGAGGATCGAGGGTCGGAGGGGACGGCGAGTCCCCCGGCACAGACCCCCCATTATGGGCAACAACCGCGGAGAGCCCCGCGATCTTCGCCCCCGACCGCGTGTTGTCCTACCGCTGCCCATCTATCAGTCCAACCTCGCAGACCCACGGAAAAGGCTAACCGCGTGGCACTGGAAGAGAGATCTGTACTCCCTCCCCCTCGAAGTCGCCATGCAGAAGGTCCGCAGAGCTCTGCGCAAGTCCCCAGAGGCTGCCAAGGACCTGGTGGATAAAATGTCGGAGCGCGTCCGCGGCCGCGTACACTCTGGGAGTCGATCGCCAAAGGAGCGCGTGAACCGCGCCAACCAGCTGGCAGAGAGGATACGCATTGCCCGCGAACCTCAAGATCGCAAGGAGGGCCATCAGCGCCTAGCATTGTGGCACCTCCTTTCACACGACGGTCGCCAGCAAGTCCCCGAATCCTCTAACACCAGCTCCCACGACCTCTACGCGGCTTGGAGAGAGCTGTCGCCTGCCGAGCAGCAAAAGGCAATCGCCACCTCGAGTCCAGACTCTTCCCCAGGTAGCAGGCTGTGGGAAAAGGAGGGCGCACGAAGAGCAGCAGCGAGGTCTTCGACATCCCTCTGCACCCTGGACACCGAAGTGGGCACGATACCTGGGACAGCGGGAGATGTGGGTTTACCTGGTGCCTGGTGCAGTCTGCACGCAGTACACCAGTACAAGATGAGGAAGCTGGGTCCCAGCCCCTTGGGAGCATCCCCTCCATCATCCTCGCTGGCCGAGCCCACAACAGAGACTACATCTTCGCTCCATGATAACGCGCCGGCCACTCCGGGAGGAAACCCCGAAGGTTCATCCTACTGCTCAGAGGCGGAGGAGACCTCCGCACCCAGTTCGCTTTGCTTCACCCAGCAGATGACCACCGTCAGAACGCATGAAGCGGATGAAGCGCCGCCCTGTCTCGACAGCCCCCCCATCGCTGAAGACCCTGAGGTGATGGAAGAGGAGTCCTCGGTCAATTCGCTCTGCTTCACCCAGCAGATGGCAGCAGCTGGGACCCCTGAGACGAGAACCGACCACCAGAGCTCCCACCAACTCGCCCACAACTCCCCTGCTGGCAGCCCTCAGCATGACGAGGATCCTCTCACCCATGGCAGTCTCATCAATAGTGTCGCTACCCATGTGAGCCCCACAACAAGCGGCACTACCCACGTGAGCCCCACAGTAAGCGGCACTACCCATGTGAGCCCCACCACCAGTGGCACTACTCATGTGAGCTCTACTACCAGTGACACCACCCATGTGAGCCCTACCACCAGCGACACCACTCATGTCAGCCCCACCTCGAGCGAATGCACCTCAGCGGGCACCCTGCTGACAGCGAGTGCAGACAACCTCGTCAGCCATCCGACTGAAGATGTTGATTTGCTGGATGAGGAGTTCTACGCCGCGTGTAGGCAAACGTTGGAAGAATGCCGCGAGGCCTCGGACAACCTCCTCCCCAACCTCAAGTGCAAAAGCATACGCACAGATGGGGGAGTTCAGTGGAAGACCTACATCGAGGGTACCCTCGCAGCGGCACATGACGAAGAAGGACCGCTACTGCTGGTATTCTATGCAACCCTCAGAGGGCACACGGTCAAGGTGCTGATCGACTCGGTCGGGGGCCTCTGACAACTTCATCTCGGAGCAGAGCGCTAAGCGATGTGGCCTCACGACACGAGCCGGCTCCGAGATGCGAGTCACCCTGGCGGATGGATCTGTGAAGATCACTGGCGCCACCGCGTACGCCAAGTTTAACACGCACACCACCACGGGCACCTATACGGAGAACGCTCTTGCCCTCCGGATCCTACCACTGGGCATACAGGTGGATGTTATCCTCGGCGGAAGGTGGCTGCGCAGTCACTCTCCTGTCACTCTGGGCTATGAAGGGAATGGCTCCGTCTCCTTCCTCAGGAAGTCCCGCAGTGGTAAGATTGGGGATCGCGTCACCATCATCACAGGCTGTTCTCCTGGGAAAGCATCTGGGGACAGGTCTCCGAAGGGCACGGCCTGCGCGGGATTGGTGGATGAGGTGTTCCTAACCCCTGCCCAGCTGAAGAAGTACCTGGTGTACGCGGAGACGCAGAAGCTACGCGGCAATGACGACCCGGAGATACAGCCCGCCTGGCTCATGGTGGCCGAGAAGTCCCCCGGCGATACTGCTTCTGCCTTTGCAGCCACGGCTATCGACTCTGAGGACGCCGAACCCGCTGCGGATACTGAAGATGCAGAAGTGAGCCCTGAGTGGACCCTCAAGTTTCAGGACTTCTGGGGCGAGGAGTACAAAAAGGAGATGACGACTGCCCTACCGAACATCGATGGACTCAGACATGACCCCCAAGATGAAGCTAACATTAACCTGGACCCTGAGCTGAGCAAAAAGGGGCCTCCCTGCCAGCGCATCTACAAGAAGTCTGCAGAGGAACTCCGCCAACTTCGAGAACGCGTGGAGACTCTGATGTCCAAGGGCTACATCCGACCCTCTTCCAGCCCTTATGCAGCTCCCTGTTTGATGGTCCCTAAACCCGGGAACCCCAAGGAGCTGCGACTGGTGATCGATTACCGGCTCCTCAACCGCCAGACAGTTAAGGACAAGTATCCTCTCCCGGACATCCAGATGATGTTCGACGAGATGCAGGGTGCGAAGTTCTTCTCTTCGTTCGACGCGGTGGATGGCTTCTGGCAAGTACCGATGGCACCAGGAGATGTCGAGAAGACCGCCTTCACCACCCAGATGGGGTCATATGAGGGGTTGGTCATGCCGCAGGGGCTGCAGAATTCACCATCTCAGTACCAGCGACGGATGCAGCGGGCCTTGGGCCATCTCCCATTTGTCCGGATCTTCATCGATGATGTGGTCGTCTTCAGCAACACCGCTGCAGAGCACTATGAGCACGTCAAGCAACTGCTCCTGACATGCAGGGAGAAGGGCGTCTTCCTCAAGAGGTCCAAGTGCCAACTGTTGAAGAAATCCTTGCGGTTCCTTGGCCACTGTATCTCCGCAGATGGCTGCAGACCCCAACACGACAAGGTGGCTGCAGTGAGGGACTGGCCCGAAATGGAGACGGTTACCCACGTCAGGCAGTTCTTGGGCCTGGCGGGGCATTACCGCAGATTCATTCACTGCTTCTCCGAGATCGCCCAGCCCCTCACCCGGTTGACCAAGTCGGACGTACCCTGGGAGTGGGGTCCCATGCAGCAGTGGGCCTTCGAGGAGCTGAAGAAGGCCCTCACCTCAGCGCCAGTGCTCGCCTTGCCCAACATTAAGGGTGCCGCAGACGGCACGGCACCTTTCGTGGTACAGACGGATGCTAGCGGCATCGCTCTTGGGGGAGTACTGATGCAAGACAATGGAGATGGTCTTGGACTGCGCGTGATAGCATACGAGAGCCGCCAGTTCTCAGCCGCCGAGCAGAATTACCACACCGGAGAGCGTGAGCTAGGTGCTCTACACCATTGTACCACCGTTACCTGGCGGCATTACCTCATCTTCACCAACTTCCGCATCCAGGGTGATCGCCGCCCCCTTGAATGGCTGATGGAACCTGGCAGGGAGCTTAGCCGCAGACAGGCACGCTGGTACATGGATCTGGTGGAGGTGGGAGTCCCGAGAATGGAGTACATCAAAGGAGCGCTGCTGCTGGTACCGGACGCCCTGTCCAGAAGACCCGACTTCAAAGACAAGGACGTGCGTGAGGGGTTGAAGGAGGCAGGGGTGATCGACCCCACCTCAGATCTACCGAAAGACCCCCTGGCAACGCTGGAGTCTGAATACTTCTCCAGCTCACCACCCGCAGCTCATCCACATGGCACCTGTGGGAGGGGGTAAATGACCATCTAGGATATATCGTCGCATAATGCCATTTATATGAATCAAAATGCATTGTTTGAATACGATTTCATATGGGAATGACTGTGTTGCAACTTTTGCATGTTGTGGAATTTTCATGTGCGGCTTCTGACTGCATATATTTGCGATTGTGTGAAAAATATAGCCGTTGGTCACTCAAAACTAAAATTAGCAAAATCCGTCAATACATCGGCGTTTTCTTCTCATCATTTCATGTAAGTGTTTAACCCGTCGAAGCTTTAAGCTTTGCATGTTACAGAATTTTGGTAAAGTGGTTAAATCGTGTGTAAATGACGGTCAAAGGCAAAAGTCAACGAAAAACTAGCCGTTGGGGGAATTCCTAGATGGTCATTTTACCCCCCCTCTAGGTGCCATGTGTCCCCACTGGGCCCAGACTGTTGACTGTTGGCTCTCAGCAGTGGAGACCCTCTCCGTGGCGGAACAGGCCATGGACATGGGGGAGACCATCGCTCTCGTTAACCCGAAGCTCTATAAGGGAATGAAGGAGGATCACCTCGACTTCGACATGCCTGACTGGCCTGCAGCCGATAGCGCGAAGCCGGTAGAAGCTCCACACAAACCCCCTGATAGAGCCCCACCCCAGATAAGGATAACGAGGAGTATGTCACGCGCTGGGAAGGCCTCTACGACCCCAGCGCCTCCACAGTTGGCGTCACCGAAGACGCGAACGCCTACGTCACGAGCTGACGCATCGGAGGCGCTCACTGAGAAGGTGCCAATGAGCTCACCAACCCCGCAGCAGGCGCCCCAACAGTCAACTCCATCCCCGGTCCTTCACCCACAGAAACGGCGGGCTCCCCCAGAGGACTCACAGAATTGGCGTGTCCGAGCAGAGTACTCCTCGAAGTACGCCGAGAAATTTGGACCCTTCGATGTGGACGCCTGTTGTGACCTTGGCGGCCGCAACAGACAGGCGGATAGATTCTGGACAGACTGCCTTTCAGAGAAATGGAGGGGCCTTCGGGTTTGGTGTAACCCTCCATACAACTCCAAGTGCATTACCGTGGAGGCGATCTTGAACAAGTATATCGCAGAATGGAAGACAGACCCAGAAAACACCTCAGCGGTATTCGTTCTACCAGATCACCAGTCCAAGCTCCCCGCGTGGCGCAAACTTTTCAGAAAGGCCAATATGCAGATTGTGGAGGTCATCCCCACTCACGATGACAAGGGCGAGCCCAACCAGTTCTTCGAGAACCCAGATGGGAAAGCCTTCGACCTTCGCTGGCCTGTTCTGATAGTACACGCCCCTCCCGCCAAACCACAACCAGCACGCGTGAGGCATCCGCGAACAGCCCCCGCTGTGATAAGGACAGGTGAGGCGGCAGACTTCAGAGACGCAGCCTCCCAGCAGTCGGACTCAAAGTTCCTGCGCGCGTTAAAAGCGGAGTACACCCGAGAGGGGACACTTCGTTCACTAAGAGAGAAAGTGAAGGCGGCACCACACCAATGCCTACAGGACTTCAGGCTAGTGGGTGAAGTGGTTTGGAGAACCGCAGCAGGGAGATATCAGTTGGTGCTGGGGGAGGACTCTCCACTTCGAGAAGTAGTGATTCGCCATGCACATGAGTCATTGTCCTCAGGCCACACTGGGCGAGACAAGACTCTGGAGAGGGTGCTGCGACGCTTCTATTGGCGTGGTGCCGCGGAGGATGTGGGCACCTGGGTTGCATCCTGCGCAGTGTGCCAGTCAGTGAGGCCGCGGGGAACTTACCCGGATGGGTTGCTAAACCCTCACAGCATCCCGAACAGGCCATGGCAGGATGTCGCGGTGGACTTCGTCACCGGCCTACCGGTGTCAGAGAGAGGCAATGATGCTTTCGTGGCCTTCACCTGCAAGCTGACGAAGATGGTCCACGTTGTGCCGATGAACTTCGGCGACAGCTCCGCGGCTGTGGTGGCCAGAATCTACTTTGACTCGGTGTGGCGCTTACATGGCGCGCCCATGAAGATTGTCTCTGATCGTGACCCACGGTTTCAAGATGCTTTCTAGCAGGAACTCATGAGACTGATGGGTGTGAAAGTGGCTCGTACCACGCCGTACAACCCTCGGTCTGACGGCCAGGCGGAACACAGCAACAGGGTTATTGAGGACATGCTCAGGTCCTTTGTAGACGCCAATGTGGAGGACTGGGATTTGTTCACCACTAACGTGGAATTCGCGATCAATGACTCCAGGAGTGAATCTACCGGCTTCACGCCATTTGAACTGGTGTTCGGGTTCTCGCCGCTGTCGCAGTTGGACCTTTTCCTGGAGGCCGCACAGTCCACCGCTGGACGACGAACTGGGGGAGTAGGCACCGCACACGAAGTGGCTGTGAAATTTTCGTCGCAGCTGCGGGACGCCAGACAGCGGTTAGAGCTGGCTCAACAGCGACAGCGCGAGCAGTTTGATCGCAGGCACGGGCAGCGGGAGTATGCTGTTGGAGATCTGGTCTGGATAGAGGCGAAACACCTTACGGAGAAGGTGATGGATCGCTCCATCTGTAGGAAACTGACCAAGCGCTGGCATGGACCAGTTCCTGTGACCGAACGCTTCTTCAGCGATGTACAGATGACCATGCCAGAGGCCGACAGAGGAGCTCCAGTAGCCTACCGCCTACGCCTCCCTCCTCACTGGCGGATTCATGACGTGTTCGCTCAACATCGCCTCAAACCGTACACCAGCGGTCAAGATGCTTTTGCCGCACGCGATCACCTAGCAGTACCTGAAGAGGTGGTAGTGGACGGTCAGAAGGAAGCACACGTTGAGCGCATCCTTGCACGTCGAGTGCGGTCTGTTCGAGGAAAGGAGGTGGAAGAGTGGAAGGTTCGCTGGACTGGCTACTCCAAAGCTCACGACCAATGGAGGACGCGTGACAAACTTGAACGCGGAAGTCCACTTCAACAACTTCGTGAATTCGAGCAAGCGAGACTGCACATGGAAGCGCAAGTCCGCGACGAAGCCACTCGGCGACGCGAGCAGCGTGGCCGCCACTCCGCTCAAGCCGGAATGACACTGGCCCACCTCATCACTAATCCCTGCGATGAACTGGACCAGCTCGAACAGATGGAAGATGATATCCCCCTGCCGTGGGAACGCCAAGAGCGCGTGGAAGATGGGTCGTTGGCACTGGTGACAGAGCTGCTGGCAATACAGGCAAAAACAACCCGCACGCCCAGGATTCTCGTACTTTTCAGCGGTACTGGCTCAGTAGAGAGGGAATTCCTAAATTGCTTCCCCTCCGCTTCAGTAGTGACCCTCGACTCCGGGCATATCTGGCAACCCACTCATGTGTGTGACATCCTGCAATGGGACTACAGACAATACCCGCCTGGATTCTTCGATGTTGTTTGGGCAAGTCCCCCCTGCAGGCAGTACAGCCAAGCGCGCACCACTGGTGGACCCCCTGACCTTCCCCAGGCTGACAAAATCGTACGACGAGCATTGCAGATCATTGACTACCTAGAGCCAAAACATTGGTTCATGGAAACCCCCAGAGGTCGCTTCCCTAACGCGCTACGGCTTCGCCCTATGATGCGCCAGCTTCCCCCACCGCTGGTGTGTACCTACTGCATGTATGGTACGCAGTACATGAAACCCACCTGCATATGGACGAACTCAGCACCACCCTCGCCCCTGCTACGCTGTACTACTTCAACACCGTGTGCGTGCAGATGGGCAACCGGTGCTCATCCCAGAGACTGCTCAGCTTGGACCTCACCCGCAGCAGACTGGAGCAGGTCGATCCGCGAGTGTATATCCCGTGCCAGCACTCCTGCTACGACAACTTTTCCGACATTTACGCCTCCGCGACACTGAAGACCCGCTTTAGATTCCAAGTGGCACCCTTCTTCTTGAAAGTGGTGCCCTGGTAGCGGCAGGCAAACTGCTCGAAGAGGAACCAGAAAACCTAAGAACTGGAAACAGCAAGGAACCAGAAAACCTAAGAACTGGAACTTAGATGGGTACCTTAGCGGAGTGATCCCAGGAGGTAGACCACTCCTAAGGGGGGGAGAGTTGTGCCCGGAGGCACAGCGTGAGCCGATATGCCTATGCGTCCGTATGTGTGTCATCGGGGGTAATCTGGGATTGGCACGATGACAGTGAAATTGGGCTTGAAATCACGATGAGAATGAATACCAGATGTCCGGGGTATGACAGTATGACAGTATGACACTATGACAGTATGACAGTATGACACTATAGTAGTATGACAGTACTGTGGGGGGTGTCATCGTGGAACTCAGTCAGACCCTCGAAGAATGGTCAGATTCGCATCGGGGTTGAAAAGACAATGAAATCGAATATCAGATATTAAGGTTATGACAGTATGACAGTATGACGCTATGACAGTATGACAGTATGACAGTACAGTAGTATGACAGTACTGTGGGGCAGTCATCGTGTCAGCCTGTCGGCATAACATCTGAATCGAGAATGACGAATCGGAATTAGAAATGAGATCGGATCGGGAACTGAACGTTGAGCCGAAGTGTGACATCGGCTCTCGAGTGGTTGACCCTGCAACCTGAGTGACGAGTGAATAAGTAGAGCACTTGAGAAGTGTTTAGCCTTCAGAACTCGGAACCGAATTATCGTTTGTACCTCAATCTGGCCCTGATCCAGTATATTATAAAAATCCGAATTGTGTACCTTTGCACGTTCAATCAAAAACATATCTCCGAGCATCTGTCGTCGTGCCCCTGGCACAGTATATGTACTCTGCAGTATGCCCCGCTAGCCGCTAGTTCCAGGAGCCACCCTGCCAGTAAGGACAAGCCCTCCTGTAGGGATGCTTATTTCCACCGAAGCTGAGTAGGTATTTGTTATCAGTTCCGTGACCACCTAGTTTGCCAGTCACCACCCTAGGTGGTGTGCGGGAAGTGACGCCCCGACTGTCTCAGAATGTCATTCATATAGTTAAGGTGTATGACTGTCATCGGTCCCGGAACCCTAGACCCCGAACATATAACGGGAAGTATGCTTTGCTTTATGGGACTTATTTTAGTTGTTATCTATTCGGATTATCTCGACACCAAATATACAGTCTAGCTGATATATTCAACATGCAGTGTCTTCCTTTGTGGCACCGCCGACTGTACTGTACCGTAATGGTAGCGACGAAATGCGTGTTTGCTTGATTTTATTTGTGTGGAAGCATTTGCACAAGTAGTCAGTCGTTGTATGGTATGGCACGGTAAGCGATAATTACCGCAGCTCCTTGTGGAGTGATATTAATGGTGCCATATGACCTTCTTGCGCCCTACAAACAACACTATTTAAGATCGAATTAAATAATTATTGGACTTGAGATCTCGCGAAAAAAACAAACAAAGTAAATGATTAATTAATTGTTTGAGCGAAACACTGCGATAAACAAACATTGTATATATATATATATATTTGTTTCCAACCCAAAAACAAACTTTTCGGCCAAGTTTATTGTTCGTGATTTCAACGATTAATCAATAAGCAAGACACGGTATTAAAATGTGTGGCATTTGCTCGACGCCAAGTGGACTTGTTTTGACAGAGGCACAAGAGAAACGTGGCAGTGGTAGGAAGAGACCTCAACGCTCATCGCATGCATCACTGCCCAGAGCCTGCCCAGAGGAAGAGGCGTTAATGGAAGATGCTATGTATTTCGTACATATATTTGGAGTGTAAGCTTGCAATATATCGCGAATAGCATATCAGAATGATAGCGGTAAAGCACCCATAGAGAAAGACGGGGCCACTCTTATATTGACGGCTAATAGCGACATGCCACTGAGTAATTTTCATGGCATGTGGCACCTGGCACGTCGTAATGAACTAGGGGCTAGATGTTCATGGGATTCGCCGCGTCTTTCACAAGAAATAAGCTTGAAATGAAAAAAGTTATGACAATTTACTTTATTTTGAAACTGCAAATAACCTGTTTTGCTGGCCAACTGGTGATGTTGACAGTGGTACCTCTTGTACTGGGAGTTCTAGGCACCTCTTGGACATGCGTCAAGCAGCAAACCTGTTTATAATAACTCGCGGAGACGGTGAAATAAATATATATGAGGATAGTGATATATATATTTATTTGTCTACTGAAATCACGAAAGCTGGCCAGTGAAGCAGGCTAGGTCACACACTCGAACTAAGATGAGATAATAAAAGTGAGACATAGTTTTATTGTCTCAGCTCACGGTGAGCAGGCTGACCTAGAACCTCAGATTGAGGGGTGACAGAGAGGGCAGAGGCACCCCCCAGTGTGGGGGGTCAAAGTCTCTGTCTCCATGACACCACCTCACCCCGAAGAGGTGAGGTGCCAGGTGCCCAGAGCAAGGAGCAAGCAGCCCAAACCCTAGAAATACAAAATGTTACGGACCCAAGGGACCACAGTGTCCAACCAGGCAAAGCATGCATGAGGGGACGCCGGTCCGAAGCAAGGTGTACAAATCTAAAGCAGGCTACCGCCCCAAGGGCTCTACTTTCCATCGCGAGCCGGTGAGTTTCTGGAGGCGAGATCGTTGGGGGAGATGGACGGGATCCAGACAGGCGAATCACGAAAAGCTGGCCAGTCGTCCTCATCGTCGAGCTCTTGGATGCTGAGAGCCGAGACCGGCTGGGGACCACCACCGCCCCCGACGTCCATGGAGCAATCGTCGGCGGGGAGGTCGGTGCCACTCAGCGCCGGGGTGGGCGCCGAAAAGCGGACGGTCGTGGCAGATGCACCCTGCGGCGGGGCATCGGTCTGCGGAGGGGGCTCGAGCTCCTGGAGGGATGAGTGAGCCCGCGGAGCGGCAGCAGCCGATGGTGGCCATGCGGTGAGGGGCGGCGGAGCACTTGGGGGAGGGGGGGCCTTGGGCGGAGCCCGTCCCGGCACAAACGCCGCGGTGCACGAGTAGATGCAAATGCCGTCGCTGTCCATGTGCCCTGTGGTGACACCCCAGAGGCGGAAGCAGGTGATGCACGGCATGCCCGTGCCCTCCCACACGAGATAGCGGCCGCCAGCCTCCTGCCGCTTCCACTCACCAACGGGTGGGGAGAACCGCCGCTTGCCAAAGGCCATGGCCGCAACGGCAGGCGGTTTGCCGCCACCACCTCGCCCGCCACCACCTCGCCCGCCACCACCAGATGTCGGAGGGGTCGGCACGGTGGGACGGGCCAAGGGGGCCTCATCCCGGAACACCTTACCGAGGCGAAGGGCGAGGGAGGCGAAGGTGAAAGGCCGCCCGTCGTTGATGTCGCGGATCACCACCAAGTACAGCGGGGTGACGTACGGGGAGCCGGCCGCGGAAGAGCGGAGGACGGTGTGGAGGTCCGCCACCATGTCGCGGTCACCGTAGCCGGGGTGCAGCTTGCGGTGTTTGTCCGCAAGGGTGCGGAAAACCGCAAGTTGCGGCGCGGGGTCGACGGTCTCGTCGATGACAACAGCACGAAGGCGAACCCAGAAGCGATGTGCATCAGGGTCACCAATTCCCTCCACGTGGTACCGAAGACGCTGTAAGGCGCAGCGCCCATCGTGGGGGTGCACCCGAGCGGACTCGTCGTAGAGGGAGAGGGCAGTGCCGCGAAGGATCGTCGGGAGAACGACGTAAAGGAGCTCGTTCAGGGTTAGGTGGTACTCCTCGTACTCGAAGTCGAAGTCGAGGTCGAGGAGCTTGGTGAATTCGTCACGGGCGATGGGACCGAAGACGTGGGACATGTTGGCGAGCAGGACAGTAAAATCCGACTCAGCCTCGGGTCCCTCCAGAGTGAGTCCGACGGTGGACTTGAAGCCATGTCCACGCAAGAGCTTGGCCAACTCCTCGCCGTAGGCGAAGGCGTAGTTCAATTTGTCGGCGAACTCAGCACGTTGGGAGGCACGAACGGGGGTGGAGACCCACACAGAGGCGTCAGCGTGGAACTCCGCGGACGTGGCTGCCCGAGATGCTGGTGTAGGGCGCCGGCGAAGTGAGGACATTCGCACAATGGGGTCCGACTGACCGTCCCTAGCGGGACTATCAGGCGGAGTAGTGCCAGGGGACTTCCCCCCAACACCCCGGGATGCACGAAGGCGAGCGCCGAGCGAAGGGCGGTCGGCTGACATTGCTGGAATGACGTAGTCCGAAATGTTGATGAAACGCGATGTGCACGCGCAGCCGGACGAAACCAAGGGGCGATGGGCTCCTTGCCATATGTGTCGTACCGATGGGGCACGAGGAGGTCAGATGTGTTAAAGAGCGATGGGCTCAGTCAGATACGTTCAGCGATGTGCTGTCACGGGGAAGCTGATTTCCCCCCCACTGTATGGGGGCCTGCTTCTCCCTGTTTCACCCCTCGCCGTGTGTGTGACATGTGACACCCGTAGCCGTGACACCGATCCGTGGCCTGCTAGTTAGCCTCCGTTATTGCTAACTCTTCAGTTTTATGTTATCACCGTTCCGAGCACCCGGCCCTGCGTGTTTTCTGTGTTTCACTGTCTACTATATATTTACCCGTTACAAATATATAGTCAGATCATCCTTTCTATAAGGTTATCGGTCCCGTACCGCGCTAGTGGTGCTCACTGCATTCAGCTCGCTTCGGCCTCATCGCCGATTCTAAACCGTTCTTATCCGTCAACTGAGTGGGCTCGACATCTCCGTTACCGTCTTTGCCCGTTCAATTGCTCCGCCTACCGTTTGTGATTGGTGGTTTACTTTACCGTTCTTAGCCGTTCTTATCCGTTACAACTTTTGTCGAAATTCTGGCATCCTACTTCGTTCCAGGCATGTCACAACAACGTCAAAACGTCCTTGCAGAGGCTCTACGCACTGCAAGGCGGACTGGCGCCGCATCTGCGCAGTCCTCACCGTCATCCAACGCCAATTCACCTGGCACATCGCGTCCGAGGAGGATCGTGACCACCGCCTCCTTGCGTTCGCGGCCATCGTCATTACGGCCATCGCCGACTGCTTTCATGTTCTTCAACGACCCGTCAGTACTTTCCTCCACTCCAGTGGAGGAGGGGAGGGAAAATGAGTACTTGGAGCAGCTGTCGTACGCCTTCACTTATTCCACCGACATCGTCACCATTTTGCGCACTGGAGGGTACAACCCTAAAAACGGTTTTACGCTCGACAACGACACTGCCGACACCGATTTTGCTGCCCTCCTCTCCGCGCTCCGTCATGTTCTCTTCCCCGTCTCCTTCACGGATTTCTCCAAGCTCCTCGACCTCGAGCACGATTATGACTTCTACCACGTCGTCCTAAACGAGATTATTTTCACCGTCTTACCAGTGGTTCTTCGTGGAACTGCCTTGGCGCTATACACCGAAGCAGCACGTCATCACCCTGGGGATGGACGCTACGTTCTTCAGCGTCTGAGGTACGAGGTGGAGGGAGTGCCGGATTCCGACACGGACCGTTTTTGGGTCAAAATGCGTTCTACCATCATCGACGAGAACAACGACCCCGCCCCCCAACTTACCACTATCCGTGACTTGGGCGACAAGCACGCCCGCATCAACAACGGGTACAACGAGGAGAAGAGGGTCAAGGACCTGTACCACATCCTCACCGCCTCCGCCAAGCAGTCGCCCTTCGTGACCCCGTTGTACGTCCCCATCATCCGTGAACTCCGTAGTGGTGCGCAGTTCTCTTTTTCCACGTTGTGCCTACGTGTACGCACGGTGTGGAGGGAAGAACTGTCTTTCGCCACCCCCGCCACCGACACCGTCCCCCCTCTCCCCCTGGTGGTGGTGGTGGTGACGGTGCCCGTCCGAAGAAACCTTCGTTCAACTCCGCCTCCGCCCATCGCGAGCCGACCCACGCCATCAAGCCCGTGGGTGAGTGGCGACCCGAGCCGGCTGGCGCCCTCATCATGCGCTGGAAGGGTGTCGGGTACCCATGCATCCTTTGCTTTCGGTTGTGGGGGCTCACCGACGCTCACCACGACACTAAAGGCATTTGCCCCTTCACGTGCAAGGAGCCTACAATGTCTCCCGTGTCCCCGACTCCGCTCTTCCAGCGGGCAATCGACCGCTGCCGCGTGAGTTTGCTGCCGCCCTCGCCTCGTTTCAGGGGGCTGGTGGTGCCACCGCCCAGTCTGTGGTGCTCGCGGAGCAGCAGCCTGACCCGCCGCCGGATGCGGCGGTAATGACCTTCATGGCCCCTCCGGCCGACCCGCCTCCATCTCTCGATCACGCGCCCGCCGCGGACTCCGACGTGCACTCCGTGCCGGCCGAGGGTCCCAACGCGGCAGGCATGCCGCCTAGCAGCGGAAAGTGCAAATTGCCGAGCGAGCCGCTCGGGATTTCCACAAAAAAAAAAGCCCGCCGCAGGCGAAAATTTTGAAATTAGGGAATATTCCTTCGTGAAAAACGTACGATTCCTTAACAGAGAATTTCAATTTAACATGCTACAAGGAATATTCCTTTATCAAATCACGTCCAATATATAGGGCATGCTTTTGAAGCCAAGGTCACCAGAAGATCATATTATCAACGATATAGAATATATATCATAATCAAATCATAATAAGACTAATACTATAATTTACAAAACTGAAAATAGAGCGAGGCCTGATATGACTATGTATTCATTCTAAAAAAGAAAATTTACTCTCATCCTTCATAATGCGGTCAATCACCTCGGATACTACATGTAATTTGGCGCGAGAATCTGTTGCTGTGAAGTGCCACTTCCCCCCCTTGAAATGATAATTCAGTGCTTCTGTTAAGAACGATCGAGCGCGATGCGCAGAAGGGGCATTCCAATGAATAAAACTAGTTTGCAGACTGCGTGGATTCGGCGATTCAGATTTTGGAGAGTTCAGAGTATTTTTTTCCATTTCGATCGGCGAGATTGTGTCACTCGTAGGTGTCACGCGATGGATTTCCACAGAAAAGCTGGCCCGAGCCTTTGTCAAGGACCAGATTTAGCCTTAATTTCCACGAATTTGAGGCCCTGCGGGCCCTGAAAATTCCCCACGAGGCCTACGGCCCCCCTCTTAACACTGGGGCCTGCGGCCCCCAGAGCGCCCCAGAAAATTTCCACACCCCCACCCCAGATTTCCACAAATTCCGGAGCGAGCTTTGCTCGCTCCTACAAGCATTTTTCGCTGCTAGGGCATGCCGCAGCACGGGGGGAGTCTGGACTTCGCCTTTGAGCCCAAGCCGATTGCGATGCTGGGTTTCGCCGATGGAAAGGAGGATTGGCCAGCCTTCCGTGAGACTCCGTGGATTCCGCCGATCATCGACAGCTCGACAAGCCGTCAGAAGACCTTACAATGAGCCATGCAACTCCACCTAGATTCAATTCACTTGCTGCACAGTGCCCATGCTTGTTTACTACTAGTTGGGCCCCTGGCTCCAGACACTAAGTGACATTGAGTTTAGGTTTTAGGGTTTGCTTGCTTCGGGATGTCCACTCACATCTTCGGGGTGAGGTGGTGTCACGGGGAAGCTGATTTCCCCCCCACTGTATGGGGGCCTGCTTCTCCCTGTTTCACCCCTCGCCGTGTGTGTGACATGTGACACCCATAGCCGTGACACCGATCCGTGACCTGCTAGTTAGCCTCCGTTATTGCTAACTCTTTCACTAGCCTGCTTTGCAGGGTTACCGCACTCTCAGGACTTTGTCCCTTCTGCTAGCGTAAATGTTTTATTATTATTATTCTCTTCAGTTTTATGTTATCACCGTTCCGAGCACCCGGCTCTGCGTGTTTTCTGTGTTTCACTGTCTATATATTTACCCGTTACAAATATATAGTCAGATCATCCTTTCTATAATGCTGCGGAATACCGCGAATGCCGCGGGATCAAAGAAAAAGGTGGGAGCTAGCGAGCGCGGGACACGGACCGGTGGTGAAGGCCCGATAACCTCACGGAGACGGTGAAATAAATATATATGAGGATAGTGATATATATATTTATTTGTCTACTGAAATCACGAAAGCTGGCCAATGAAGCAGGCTAGGTCACACACTCGAACTAAGATGAGATAATAAAAGTGAGACATAGTTTTATTGTCGTCTCAGCTCACGGTGAGCAGGCTGACCTAGAACCTCAGATTGAGGGGTGACAGAGAGGGCAGAGGCACCCCCCAGTGTGGGGGGTCAAAGTCTCTGTCTCCATGAATAACCCCCTTTTGCCACCATACAAAATTTGGGGGATTCGAAGGACCCCCCCCTGACAAGTACTTCCAAAGTCTCCGGACGCCCATCAGCTCAATCAGCGTTACAAACCCTAAGTACTATTCGCGCTATTTCGGTCCGGAGACTCGGGTTCCAGAGTAGGCCCTCCGACGGGAGGGTATAATGCCGCCCATTATATGATGGCATCACTGATTTATACGTCATTAGGGGGTATCCGCGTATATGACATAGCGCGCGCCGCGCGCAGGGCAAGTCCAAAATGTCGCGCCCATGCGTATAAAATGATTAAATCCTAATAGGCTTGCCAATGATTACACCGTGGCGAACAGAACTGTACACGTATACCGTACCTGTTGCATGTGCCTATCAGCGATTGGTCCACCCCTGAGTTCCCCACATATCCAACATAATTAGCCACGCATACGACCAATTGCAAAAGAAGGAGCCACCTAGAAATATGTCTGACACTGTGACACAGCGCCTGCATACCAACGTGGACCCCCGATTAAGCGTCAAGCCTCACACCCGAGGCTCCACGTGGACCTGTCTTGCACTCCTGTCCCGTGGACCGCCCCTACATTCGACCATTGAAGCAAACCTTTGGTCTGGGGCGAAACAGAGAACACTTTGCAACATCCATTTCCAGTTTCCCTCTAATCATGGCTCTTTCCGTAACCGCTGCACGACCTTCTCTAAAGTTCTCGAACGCAGGATCATTCCGAGCTAGAACGAATGCGCTCGCAACAGCACGAAAGACTACGTTCGTAGTCACAGCAGAAGCTAAAACCCCATCGCCCGCTCTTAAAGTGGGCAGCGGAATTACGAAACTTCTGAAGCCTTTTTTCGCTGCGACCGCGAAAATCCAAGCCGGAGATTATGATCAGGAGGCCGTTGCTGAAAGCATTGAGGCCGACGTCAACTCCGACCAAGTTGTGGTTTACAGCTACTCTCTGTCCCCTTTTTGCACAGAGGCCGTTGATCTACTGGAGTCGGCAGGGGCTGAGCCAACGGTTATCGAGCTTGGGAAGGAGTGGATTCCTGGTTTGCTCGATTCCGATGGCGCTGCTGTACGCTGCGAGCTTGGGCAGATGACGGGGCAAACCAGTATGCCACACATATTCATTAATGGCGAAAGCATTGGGGGTTTGCACAGCGGAACACCCGGGCTAGCCGCGCTCCTAGAGGACGGCACCCTCGAGGAAATGCTTAATCCCCCGAAACCCGTGAAGACTGGGGGATCAAACCCTTTTGCCAAGCTGTTTTCAAGGTAGGTCGCATTTAGACGCGACCTTGTCGGGATGAGTGCACACGCTCGAATTCTGCACTGTTATAACGGGTTTTCGCAATTGTACTTCGCTTGTAAATTTCAGCTGTAAATTTTGTATATTAGTGTTTCCAGTGAGCTGTAGAGGTCGCAGTACCTGGCAGGCAACACCCGAATACGAACCTTGTTATTTCTCACTTGCATCCTCCGCGTACGCGCCACCGATTAGCATGATTATCGTGAAGTGACGTTGTCCATCAGCTCTTTGCCCTTACATTCCACGATATCTTGAGGGGCATTTCCGCTGCGAAATACCACGATATCTTGAGTGGCAAATCATGTGAGTGCGGAGTGCTCAAACCTCTTGAGTGTTCGTCTTCAACCCAAGTTTGTTAAGCTTAAACTGCTTGAAAATCAACCGTGTAAAGATTTCAGGGATGTTCCGGTACTTCTTGGAGCTAATATCTCGCCGGATAAAATGCCGCTACCTTTTAGTACCTTAGCCGGTTTCGTACCCGAGACCAGACACTACTCAAATGATTCCCTATCATTCGTGTATGTAGTCTTTTGCACGTCCATGCGTATGTGACGGGCGTACGTCAACTCCTCGCCTGGTGACATGTTAAAAGCTACGGTGTAGAGTGATTTTGATTCTTTATAAATAACATCGAATAAAGGAACAGCACACTACAACGCATGAAATCCGTTAGCATTCATTCAACTCTTGACCCATTGGTTACTCTTAGACGACGGTGACCGTTTAACGGAGCCCCACTTCCCACCGGATGCGTGGATGGTAATCTGAGATAACACGTTAGTACCGCCGTCAGATACCTTGGCTGTGTAGGGAGGAGTAAAATATTTTTTGGGTGTAAAAATTGTGGTAATTGAGTTTAATTCAAACAAAGAGGCATGCAAAGTTTCAAGTGGGAAAAGAACAATTTCGAAAATCGCGCTGATATTTCAAATCAACATTCCCTCGAAAAGTTATCCATTTTGATCACTTTGATCAAAACATTTTCGGGACGGGATATCAGAAGTGTGTTTCTTGCAGTCACGTCCTACACGTCAGGTTCATGACTTAACCAAAGTGGAAACTTGGCTGACGTTGATGTCATGGATATTACGTGAACATCTGATTATAATCTAAGTGTTCAATTACCTGCTTTGACGTATCGAACGGTGGAGATCGGTATTGCAAATCCGAGCAGTGTGTCGTCGGCGGAAAACATTTCCAAAACACTCATTCTCAGCGCTCAAACATCAAAATAACCTGTCACTGCCTTGACAGCAGCAGGTTATATTAGACATATGTCACTGCATTCCATCCCATCACTCAGGTTGCATACTTGATATTATATCACTCTAAAAACACCACCACATCGAATACAAATTGATATGCCTACACTTCTTGCATTTGCACAAATGTTTACCCTCACGAGCACATGTTCGCGATCCTTTCGTGAACATGTGAAGATCCAACCGCATACCGCACCCGCAAGGCCGGCAGCACCACTGCTATCGGCCTCATTCTTGCATATGCGCACATCATATTCATACACAGTGCACCTGGTTGTCCCACGGACAGCGGGGCTGCTTATAAGCATGCGCATCGTCATTCTACCTTGTGTTTTTGGCAAACATCTTGGCGTGCGGTAGGTCAACATCCCACAATGTTGTTGACCGACTGCGATATCATACTGTGCAACAGACGTTGCGCAAGCGTATGATACACGTGATGAGTTACTTTGAGAAATATTTCTAGAATGGAACGCTTGGATCGGTGGGGCTTTCCGCGACCGCGGCAAACCCAAACCCAAAGGCATTCCGTACCCAAACCCATGCATGAACGGGAGAGCTCATGCGCACGGCACTTGCCCAAGGGGCATACATATATGATATATATATCATATATACCTACGGTCGGTTTTTCTTGCATTAGGATGATTCGACCTAGTTTCTGGGCCCGCGGCATGATCCGCTCAAGCGTTCATCCCTGGAGTCCTACGTGCCAGGTGCGAATGTGGAAAAACACCGACCTTAGGTCAACTCGGAAGGTGATAAGTGGTTTGTATCATATCTTGCTTCATCCTTCGGGTGCGCTGTCATGGTCGCAAAAGCGCAAAGACGCGTCTAGACGCCCTTTTCCGGGTAATTTGCATTTACCATGTTAACCACACTGTTAACAGTGAACAATTCGATTTACTGTGACGTGACGGTCAAATGACACTCCACAAACTTATATGAAATTTCCTTCTAAAATATGGAATGACCCTGCTGTACGTCCCTTGCGACACGTCGTTATGATGTTTGCAGGAGCACGCGAGCGAGTCGGGTACGTACTGAAAAATGATCGGTTGGATAAACATCAGTACTCAGTCAGTCATGCCATCATGAGGCTGCGGCTGTCACATGCTCGCAGCTTCAGGTTTGCGCCTACTGTGTCTACATTATTGATTTAATTCCCAACATCGTGTCCAATAAAGTATTTGATTAAAGCTGTTGATCCGCCGAATTTGATTATTTAATTGATTTTAACTCTTTTTTTTTTTTTTCAGACAAGGTCGGTCCGGGAATTATTTAATTTATGAACTTTGTTTGTTTTTTCATTCTATTGCGTGACAAATATCAAAATGTTTGGTTTGCCTTGTTTTTTTGCCCACGTGCATGCCGACACACAATCCAAGCCATACAGCATCCACGTATAATGAAGGCGACTACAGTGAAAAGTGCTGGAAATGACACCCTGACTAGTTCGTACAGTCAGGTGTCATATTCAGTGTGTCATCTTCGGTGATCAGCTTGTGTGACAAACTCAGCATATATGTCTATTATCTGAGTTTATCTTGGTTCGTTGTTTCACCGTCGGCAGCGTTCCCCCTCGTGCACTGCTGAGTTTCTAGCAGGTTATGGGACCACTTCACGCTTGCGTGTTGTGTATTTTAGCGTAGAATTATATTTATTTTCATCGTATCTTTCGGGGGAGTGTGTCCACGCCTTGTGGCTCACTCAGATTCGGATTCTTCGCTCGAGCTTTGAACTCGCGGTTTGCGAGGGAATTAGACGGAGTGGAACTCTACGGATTTTCTTGGGTTGATCTCACGCTTGTTTTCGTTACATTTTATGGATTCTTCTCAGATTTCTTCGAGTGGAGAGCTCCTCGCTCTTTTGGCATCTATTGACACTCGTTTTGCGACAGTCTCGACTCTCAAGAGGTCTCAGTTGATCTCTTTGTGCTCTTCTATGAGCGAGGCTATTGCGCATTTCCGCTCACCGCAGATTTCTCAGCAGAGTTTGACCGCAGACCCGCCGATCATTTTGGAGATTATTGTTTCAGAGAGCAGGTTGGTGGTGCTATTTCCGATGATTTTGCGGGTT